>SDVV010020875.1:0-13237 GCA_016164225.1 Gammarus roeselii | reverse complement strand
ACAACACATACAGGGTCCTGCCGATGAGCATAACTTGTTCTGAGAAAGCAATCATGGAATTACTCTGACCTCCAAATTAGATTTTATTGTGAGGTCTCGGCGCCCTCTTTTCTCGTGTTTGTTTTCGAGGTAAAGAAAGCTTATTGACTCGAGGGAGATAAACACGGGTGCGGTGTGTTTTTGTTTCCATCTATTGCCTGGCAATGGCCCCAGAAAGAGTCCCAGGAATTGCAACAAAATTATATCGTTTCCTTCTGAACTCGGGCAAATACGATAGGATTGGGAGGAGAACGCAGTCGTCGAGGGAAAAATGATATCAGAACAAGTATCCACTCTAGATTCAAAATATTTCGAATATGAATACCTAGAAATTAAGAGACTCAATATAATTTTGTATAGAATCTGTCGAACTAACTACTTCAAGGGAAAAAAGTTCAAGCGACAATGCAAACATATCGGTGGAAATTGAGAAAACCCAGATAAACTGTTCATGTTCCTTTTTTAAATAATTAGTAAATGTTTATAGCATTAAGATTCAAAATGAGACATTCAAATCTATCAGAATTCTATAAATATTTTATCATATTTGAAATGACCCCAGTAAGGAATTGGCTACTACTTTTCTAAATCAACAAGTAGTGACGATATTAACTGTTTATGAAGAGCAAAACACTGTTCAATTTAATTCTTCATCATATTTAAAATCCGCAAACGTTTTTAAAATATGTATTGCTAATTGACTACGAAACAAGTCAAATACTGACCGCAGATCAAAATGTATTTTAAATAATTGTATGTCAAAATAAAACCTCAACTAAGCCTGAGGTAACCTTTGTCATCCTATCCCAAATGGCTTCAAGCAGTATGCCGATTGGTGAATAATGCTTGTACGTGTTAGTGTCTAGGCTTCACAAAAACAACATTCATTAAATAATGCTGCAAAACAGAATAACAGGTAAGCGAATAATAATACTCAGCGCTCCTATAGGAGCCTCCAGCGTCGGGGCGTCGTGGCAGCCGGGGAAAATATTATTGTTCAAAAGAATATGTACAACAATGCTGGAAGTTTCCGATCAAGTGAAAAAGTTTGGCAAGGGCGAAAAATCGACTACGTGAAGATGAAAACTGAACCAGGATTGATAAGATAATAAATATTTTGACACGCCGTACCAAGATTCAACATTTAGTCAAAACTTGATCACCCAATTTATTGAACATGTTTGTAGATGGAAAAATCCAACTCATGAATACTATATCTTTTATTTCGGAGCTGTTAAGAGACCACCCAAAGCATGTCACCGATTGATCAGACACCTGGAATCTAAAATAACAACAACAGCTAATTTACAAAATAAAAGTATTTACATGCTTGGAAATTTCAATGGCGATCAATTGAAGCCCAACATATAACAACTCGTTGAGGCATCATCCGGAGATATGAAAAAGACAGTTGTTCACTTCTAGATCTGATAATCACAAGCAATCGATCATTTGTTTGAAGTGCAAGTTTCCGTCCATCGATGGTAGTTCAGGAAGAAATCAGCTACGTGATCACAGTGTACTGGGAGAAACGCTATCCAACCGTCTTGATTTTCAGAATTAATAAATGTTACTAGAAGAATTCACGAAAACTAAAGCTATGGATCGGAGTTTCAGTGTTTATCATTATGCGTAATCAGGACGATGCTAATATTCAATCCGTAATATTCCATAATTATTTTTTTAAAGCTCATGACACAGTACAAAGAAATTCCCATGGCCTCCAGTCAGTAAGACAACTCTCCTGAACGCAAACAAGAAATGATCAACCCAAAAGATATGCAAAAAGTACTTATGGCTGACCTGACAATGATAAATTTTTCACAGATATTATAGATTCAGCTCATCAATAATGCAAGACTGTGGCGAGAAAAAATTGTATTGCAGCAAGCACGTGTTCCGAAAGTTGTTGGCTTAAGCAAAGCGAGATACACACCTTTGCTGGGGTAGAGAACGCAAACAAGCAAAAAAATAGGCAGACCTGGACAATCCTCATGAACATCGTGATCCACAAGCTACCAAAAATTCGAACAGCAACGAAAACTAAAGGATCAGCTAAAACCTTCAATGATTATTTCGGCTGATCGCTAAACAAAAATGAAGTACTTTTAGGCAGAAATTAGACCAGGAAAAAATAATAGACAGCTCAACACACACCACCATCCTCTACCAATCTACCGTCTACGCAGGAAACATGGTCACCCAAGCCAGCAAGAGAAGCAGGAATTATCTATGCCATTTAATCGCTCAAGATCATAAACACCTGCGGGCACAATGGCACAACGCTGCAGTACCTGAAAGACCGGTTAGAAATAATGCTGCCATACCTCCAGCAGCTCATCAACAGATGAATAGCAACACGCACCTTCTCTCAGAATTGTAAATATACCTTCACTAGAGCGATCTAAAAAATTCCTCAAATCATAGACTAGAACGTTTCCAACCTGAAACTTTTACCGAATTGGAAAAATGTATTTTCCGTCAACTCTTGGACTACTGAGAGTATGAAAATCTCATTACCGACAGTCAGTATGCACATATGCGTAGAAAATCTACTAAAGATGTACTAGTCCAAATCTTCGAACTCGTATACAAGCAATTGACCAAAACTGTCTAGCATTGCTCCCCCCATTAGACCTCTCTGAAGCATTTGGCAGTCTGCAAAAGGATACGATTAGGATAAAACTTAACTCCTGGTTTAAAAGCTACCTCAATGACTGGTCCGGTCTGTACGATATGGTGTCCCAGAGGGATTGATTCTCAAACCAGTTCTTTCTTCCAGTTGGCAAAAAGCATTAGCTGAGGTAGTCTTGTTGACAACGTAACATGACAATTGCTGTTCATTCGACCGGCTAAGAAATAACAAAAGCTGAAGAAGATACAGGAAAAGCTTTGATTCACATACATAACTGGAATCATTAAAATGGACTCAAAGTCATGGGAGATAATACCAAGTACATTACCGTACGATTAAAAGTAAATAAATCTAGGTCACACGACAGTTTTTATATTTAATGTTTGGGTTTAAAACTATCCCAACAACAGTGTCTAAAAAGACTGGGAGTTTCAAGTCTTCAATCGAACCCCCAAAAAAAAAATTTAATTTGAGGCTTCTCGTAATCAATGCTCTACTTTATTCAGATTCACACATCTGCCCACCAATGTGAGGAAAATATAAGACACAAAATTTACGAGCCGTGATCATGCGATGTTAAGCAAACTCAGCTGGTTAAACATGAACGAACGATTATAACTTAATGAAGCTGTTCGTATTGACGAATTTCAGAACAATCTGACTGAATGATTTGTTTTCTCAACTCGTAGAGCAGCTCACAAGCATTAAACGCTGAACGGAAGTGACACCGACACAGAGTTCAGAAAAACACAAACTTGTGAAAAGCGTTTACTACCAGATGACATCAGAATATTCACCAACGCAGTAAGAGCAGTAAAACTTGGTTGGCAGTATAAATCGGAACTTCATAAAATGAGAGGCTCCAAACCAGAACCACCTACATCTTTGACCTTCGCCACTGCGTCACCTAGTGGGGTGTCTTTTGACAGGCATCAACTGTGGTGACACAGGGTATCCGCGGAGCCAAGCTGTTTTGGAACTCATTTGTACTGTAATCTATGAAAATATAGATGGTCATTCTTTCAGAAAACCAAACTAACCATATCACGTCATATCGGGCTCGAGACCCCAATTTTCATTAGGGAGTGGCGGATTTTCTAATCTTCTCAACTGGCAGCATACCAAGGTGTACTAAGCAAAATGAACATAATTCCCTTTGCACTGTAGCTCAAACAACAGAACCTTTAGATTTGTCTTATACTTACACATTACACTATTTTCTGACGCAGTAGTGTTTGAATTCAGCAACTACAATATATATGACATAGTTCGACAATTGTACGAATAGCTCTGTTCCTTGATACTGCGTGTACATCTGTATTTTCATAGCATTGAAATCTCTCGGTCGGTGGATTTATTCATCAACCAATTACGGCATATCCTCTGCACTATGTGCTGACATTAGATTAGAACAATCCCTGTGTGTGTAGACTAGCATTTACATCAGAATATTTTGTTCGTCCTAATAAATATGACTTGTAAGTTTTACGACTTGTAGACGGGGCATTAGAATCTTGCTACCGTATCCACCGCGTGTCGTTGCAGGCGACTAAAGGGACGCCCCGTGGCCGGGAGTAGAATCGTGCTACCGTAACTTCTTCGTGTCCTAAAACGCGACTAAAATGACGGAGCAAAGGGGCTAGGAATCCCGTTCTCTGTAAAACCTTTCCTCGAAGACGGCATGTGCGTGACTGAATGTGCGTGACTGTTGTACGAGTGATGTAAAGAGGAGGGAGATTAGTGAGATGTTTGTGAGGAGGAAGTTTTATGTGTTGGCGCTGAGTGAGACGAAGTTGAAAGGTAAGGGCGAATGTGAGTTTGGAGTTGTAAGTGGAAGAGAGTCTGGTGTGGAGGAAGGTAGGGCACGAGAAGGTGTGGTCGTGATATTGGGTGATCGGTTGGCTAGTAGCGCTACCGAATGGAAGGAGGTGTCCCCAAGATTGATGTGGGTGAAAGTAAAGTTAGACGTAGAAAGATGGGCATTTGTGAGTGCTTACGGACCTGGCAGATAGAGGAGTGCAGAGGAGAGGGAGTAATTCTGGTCTGACCTGAGTGAGTGTATTGAGAGTTTTGGAGGTCATTTCAATGTAGTTGTACTGGGTGACCTTAATGCGAGAGTTGGAGATGAAATGGTGGCGAATGTGATAGGAAGGTATGGCGTTCCCTGTAGAAATGACATTGGAGAAAACCTGATAGGACTGTGTATGGAGCAGGGGTTGGTGGTCGAGAACAGTTTGTTCAAGAAGCGAGATATGTACATGTACACATGGGTAAGGATGGCCCATGATGCAATGGTGGAGAGAGCACTGATGGATGTTGTGCTGATATCGAGGAGAGTGGTGGGAGGCTGTTGGATGTGCGGGTGTTGAGAGGGGAGGGTGGAGGAGTGTCTGACCATCTGCTGGTGGAAGGTAGATTAAGATTGGAGCAGAAGTGTAAGGGCAACAAACGAGTGGGAGGAGGAAGAGAGATAGTGAAAGTGAGTGGACTGAATGGGAAAAGTAGAGCCGAGGAGTTCCATCAGGTGTTGAAGGAAAAATATGACAACGTGAGAGGACAGGATCTGAGAGATGTGGAGGAAGAATGGGTGACGTTAAGGGATGAGAAGAAGGTGTGTGTTGCGCGCCGTGTGGGCGGGTGCAGGAGGAAAAGCTGCGAGTGGTGGAACGAGGAGGTCAAACTGGCGGTGGCATGGAAAAGAGGTGCGTTTGAGGAGTGGTTGCAGGTGAAGTTGGAGGTGGCTTGTGAAAGGTACAAAGAGAGGAGAAACGAGGTGAAGCGGGTGGTGAGGAGAGTCCAAAGGGACGCTGATAATAGGTGGGGCAGACGGTTGTGTCAGAATTTTGAGGAGAAGAAAAAAATGTTCTGGAAAGAGGTGAAGAGGGTGAGAACAGGAGAGATCGGAAAGGAAGAAGTGGTGAAAGATGAAAACGAACAGTTGTTGTTGGAAAGTGGTAATGTACGGAAGAGGTGGGCCGAGTATTTTGATGACTTGTTGGATGTCGAGTTTGACAGAGTGGCTGACATTGTTGCTGTGAGTGGTGGTGCTCGGATGCCAGTTTTGGGAGAAAGACATGTTGAGGACATTACCAGGGAAGAGGTGCAGGAGGCGGTGGACGTGATGAAAGCAAGGAAAGCCCCTGGTTTGGACGGAGTGGCGACCGAGTGCCTGAAGAAGGGTGGAGTAACGATTGTCGAATATTTGGGGAGGTTAATGAACTTGTGTTGTGCGGCAGGCGTGGTACCGAGTGAGTAGCACAGTGCCTGCATTGTTCCGCTATATAAGGGCAAAGGAGATAAAAATTAATGCTGCAACTCGAGAAGTATCAGTCTGTTTTGTGTGGTTGGTAAGTTGTACGGGAGAGTACTGATCAAAATGATTAGAGACTGTACGGACTGCGCAATTGGAGAGAAACAGTTTGGCTTCAGGAGTGGTAGAGGGTGTACCGATCAGATTTTTGCAGTGAGACATGGATATGAGAAGTACCTTGCCAATGGAAAGGATGTGTTCTGGGCCTTCATGGATCTGGAGAAGGCATACGACAGAATTGACAAGGAAGCGCTGCGGGGGGGGGGTTGCGTTTGTTTGGAGTGGGCGAACATCTGTTGAAAGCAGTGCAGTGTTTCTATGCTGACAGCCGAGCGTGTGTCAGAGTGGGGAGCGAGGAGAGTGATTAGTTCACAGTGAAAGTGGGACTGAGACAAGGCTGCGTGATGTCTCCCTAGCTGATCAACCTCTATATAGATGGAGTGGTCAGGGAGGTGAACGCGAGTGTGCTGGGTCGTGGCTTGGAACTGTTGGAAGCGAATGGGCGGAGTTGACAGTTGAGCCAGTTGCTATTTGCTGATGATACGGCCCTGGTTGCGGATTCGGAGGAGAGGCTATGAAGGCTAGTGTCTGAGTTTGGTAGAGTGTGTGAGACTAGGAATCTTCGAGTGAACGTGGGTGAGAATAAAGAAATGAGATGCTCGAGGACTGTCGATGCGAGGAAAATTAGTGTCACCCTAAATCGAGAGCTCTTGGAGGAAGATCAGTGGTTTAAGTATCTGGGCTCCTATGTGGAGAAAACTGAACTAGTGGAAACTGAAGTGAAGGCGTGAGAAGGCGTGCACTAAAGAGAGAAATGAGCTGTATGATGTTGGGGATGGAAGCAAAGAGAGAGCTGTATGAGGGTGTTGTTGTCCCAACTGTTCTCTACGGAGGTGAGGCTTGGGGGTTGAGAGCATAGGTGAGAAGAAAGTTGAATTCTTTCGAGATGCAATATTTGAGGAGCATGGCTGGAGTAACGCTGAGAGACCGGATCACCAATGACGTGGTTCGAATCAGAACAGGGATGGTGAAGAAGTTGGAGAACAGAGTGGATTCGCGAGTGTACTGAGATGGTTCGGGCACATGGAGAGGATGGATGAAGGGAGATTGGTGAAAAAGGTGATGAATGCGGAGGCGAGTTGTCGCAGGCCCAGAGGTAGACCCAAGTTTGGGTGGATGGATGGCCTGAAGCAGGCGTTGGGAAGGAGAGACATGAATGTCGAGGTGGCGAGAGAGCGTGCAATGAACAGGCGTGAGTGAATGGTTGATTTTGACGCTGCTCTGATGTGCTTTCCCGCCCATGGCATCCCGCTGATGGGATGGTCGTGGATGGGGTGGGGCCTGGCCATTATGACTCGACGGGGGTAAACCAGTGAAAACTGTCGGGCCCTGCTGCTGACGATGGATCCTCTAACTGCACTCGTGACCCAGAGTTCAGTTGAGGGGCTACCAGCCGGACCCTTTAACCCTAAAGGGCTAAGTTGTGTGAGTGTGAGCGTATGAGGGTGTGAGGTGCGCCTTGCCGTCGGCCACCCCCCTTTCTGGGGGATGCGGCCTAGTATCTGTATCTGTATTTGTAAGTTTTTACGGGGTAGCACGACTCATCGTATGTTGTCGTTGGTGCGGTCCTAGGTGCTGTTTTTATTTATTCATTATGAGTTAACATCGTTTTGCTTAGAGTCGGAATTATAAAAAGTCATATTATGCTTTGTATACGGATCGCTAACAAAATTGTGCTTATGGGTAGCGGAAGATACGTCAAAACCCAATTCTTATCCATGTTGTGAAATGTCTGAATATGCTCGTCGAATTCAATTTGTATCCGCTACTTGATCTCATTTATGTAATGTAACGCAGCAAAACGTGAAATATTGCTCAAGAAAGCTAAGCGTTGTTATATCCGGTCCAAATGCAACAGATACCAGGATTCTTGTCTCCACGATGCTCTCAGCTGTGTGGGAACTGAAATGTACTAATTTGTTCCATCGATCAAGCAAACTTAACGTGAAACCTAAATACCTGATTCAATCAAATTGTAATCCTGATTTAATGTGTATTTAAATTCAGAGTTTTCTTGCGGAACAACAAAATACCACAAGGAATCTCCAGAAAAGGATTTGATTTATTTTGATCTATTTCATTGCATATCCGTGATATCGTCCAACGCACGCTTTGGTCCTGCTTCTGTTCCTGATGTTTAAACGCACTTATGTGGAGAATTTTAACTTCAAACATAGCATACGAGTTTGGAACTCAAACCTATAATAAGAGTTTATCTTCACGAAACAAAAGAATCAGGGATATCAGCGACCTCTGTTCGGTGTTTGCACTGTGTAGCAGATTCCAAAGAAGTATGCGATTGTCTCAAAACGCTGGCACGGGAAGTGATACAGATGCAGATGCAAGGTCAAGTACCTAGTGGGAATTGGTCCCTCATGGGCTCACACACTTACCAGGAGGGCGAAGTTTATTTGACTGTGAACGTATGAGAGAGTGGGCGATGCGCCTTACGTCGTCCAATCATTTTCTTGGAGATTCGGCCAAGTGTCTGTATATTTAATTGAAGCAGTATGGTTTTGTTAATTTTGGTTCTATATTTCTCAACACGTAAACAATTGCTGAACACATAATTGTGGACGAACAAAGTAAAAGTCGAGTAATGTATTTATGCACGAAACTAACTCAAGATTTGAATTATCCATCTTGATGTAATATTGATTTCAAGGTTAACAACTGCCAATAATCTCTGTGAGTATTACACATCAAATATTTACTATAGGCTGTAATGAAAGCTTCATTATGATACATCACTTGTATCGGCCATTATAGAGCCAGGCTATGGATCATTAACGTTGGATTATGAGCCTCCTGCTAGACCCTAACGCGAGGTATTGTGACCCGAACAAAAGCGATGCCTTTACGGTCGATTGTCCCGTAACGACATCGTTTCTACGCCGCTGGAACGAGGGCTCGGTTAGCGTAAACAATCGAGTGCTAATGAGGGAAGAAGGCTTGGGAAATGAACACTGCTGCATCTTTGTTTAACCAGAATTACAGGATTGACTATAATTCACAAAATGAATACCCAAATTAAAGAATCATTGGATAATTTCATTTACAGTTGTAATGGTAAGGCATTATAAAAGCAATGGAAACAGCTTGATTAGCTTCGTTACATTTTAAAGTATGTTTGAGGGGGGGGGGGTCATGAGAACTAATTGTATAATGCATATACAACGCAAGAAACATCTTCGTGTAAACTGATGGACGAATTGGCCGCCAGTGCTCCCACGCTTACTATTGGTCGCCAGTGCTCCCACGCTTACTATTGGTCGCCATTGCTACCACGCTTACTATTGGCCGTCAATGCTCCCATGCTTACTATTGGTCGCCAAAGCTCTCACGCTTACTATAGGTCGCCAGTGCTCCCACGCTTACTATTGGTCGCCAATGCTCCCACGCTTACTACTGGTCGGCATTGCTCCCACGCTTACTATTGGTAGCTAATGCTCCCACGCTTACTATTGGTCGCAAATGCTCCTACGCTTACTATTGGTCGTCAGTGCTTCCCAGCTTACTATTGGTCGCCAATGCTCCCTCGCTTACTATTGGTTGTCAATACTCCCACGCTCACTATTGGTCGCCAGTGTTCCCACTCTCACTATCAGGTGCGACGCAAAACAATGCACATGGTTATTAAATGGAAGTATGATTGTGGCAATGCTTAAACAACACCTAAATAGGGCGTAATCCTTCATGTTCAGAACATATGAGTACAGAAGTCCTGTCCTAACAAGTACAAAGTTCTTGCAAGGATTTTTTTCGGTTAACCTTTCACAAATAGATGGCTATGGAGTGCGTTTATGAACAGGGTGTATCGGCCTCATATGCAGCGATTAAACCTGTTTGACGGACAGCTATTACCTTATATGAACTATTTTGATTAGTAAAGTTTCCATGCGATAGAATACCACTGAGTACAGTTATTAAATGTGCGAAGAGTGTTTCCAATAACCATTATCTAAGAAGTGTTATCTCAATGTATCCTGATGGCATGCGCGACTAAGTAAAGATGACACTAATAGTGATGAAGTTTTTATTTATTATAATTAAGGAGCAATGTATTGCAACATTGTGCAAAATTGTCTCGGAAACAGACAATCAATGTAAAATCTTACATGATGCCTTCCACTCAATTTAATCTGAACACCTTCAAATCAACGAGTCTCATAAAATAATATTGTTAATATCGCTTTACATCAGTTTTCCAACTGTTGAATCACATAAAAATATGTCCCAATATTTTTGATGATGTTGCAAAATATTGAAAGAGTTAGAATACTAAATTGTTCTTATGATGATTAAAACTCTCATCGAATGCCCATTATTTAAATCTGAAAAATCATTTTTGTACCTTTTAAACACGACCAAACTGAACTCTTTATTGGCGCTCTGTAGTACACAATTGTTTCGCTGCGCTACCCTTTGCTAATAACCCTTCTTTATGAAGTGCAGTAGGGGACAAATGCATTGGATCTCATCCAGTCCGAATTTAGTCGTCTTTGGGACAAGTAATCAGCTGTAGAGTGGCTTCACTGCATAGCCCTTCAATGTCACTCCCGCCTCAACAGGCAAGTACGTTAATTGGCCGACTACACACTTGAATGATTAGACCTTGAAGAGGGGGCGATAAACGCGGTCTGGGAACGAGTGCAATAGGCCTTACGGGCGCTGAAGATGAGGGCGGGCTGGGAGAAGGGGTGAGTTGTAGACCAAAGCTGAGGGCCTCATTGACAGGCCATGGCCTGGCGTGCATGATACGGGTGCTTGGTGTAGATGTTCACAAGGAATGGCAGGAAAAACATTCATATCCATGAGACGCTGCCTGATTTTTATTTTGAGGTGTTCATTAAATTTATTTATGATAAGTACAATTGTTTACTCAACGCTCACAGGGAAGTGGTGTAATACTCAAATGATAGAAGGAACAAAATGAAATAATTTTGATTGATATTAGTGGTTAACAGTCTCTTTTTGTCGATAAGCCGTCTCTTTTTGTCGATAAACAGTCTCTTTTTATCGATAAGCTCACAGGGAATGTATTTGCGTACACCGCGGTCGGAGAGTTTTGAGATGGCATTAGCATTGCCCAATCTGCAATCACTAACGGATAGCAGCAAAATAAAAACCTATTTATTCTACTACTTATCAATAGTACTGTATCAATTTTCACTCTCGTTAATTACAGTTATTCTAGTCCGCAGCAAAACACGACCCTGAAATGTCTGTTGTTGCCCTGCAACCAATGCCCCAAGGCTCGCCCCCGGTCAGTGCTTGTTTACCTCACGATGCGCCGCCGAGACGTGGCCGAAATGGAACACAAGTTTCACAGACAAACTCTTTGTGGTAAATTTTTCTGTTTACTAAATTCTAACTTCTTGAAGTTATAGAATCTGTTTATAACTTTGAATATGCTAACTAATACTAATTATGACGAAAAGGAAAATATCTAGGTAAAGACTATATGGTGGGAAATGACTTGGTTGTAACGCGACTAAGAAAAGAGTAATTTGTTGACGATTTCCCAAATTGACCAATGTCCAATTTGAAAAATAAAGCTTTATTTATCACCGCCAAAAACTTCATCTCAACAGCACTTTAAAGTGCATTATTTTGTTACAATAACCCAGACAGCTGAAGATTTAACGACTTTCGCCAAACCTCAAACATATCATAATAAAGTCAACTGGTAGGATACAAAACTGAGCATGACTTTTTCTTGTCGATATCCATTTAAACTGCATCGCATCGACTTCATGCCTTATACACCTCCAAACAAACTCAAATGTAACATTTACAGTTGCATTGCAAAGAATGATAATGAAGGTACTCTGATAATTTTCATATTTCCTTCGATCAAAATGAGCGCTCCCTTTACATCTGCAAATGTTAAGTGATTAGTCGTGTGGAAAAAATAATGTTTGGCAATGATCTTATAATACTTCATCACGACACTTTTATTTGTGCTACCGGCAAAAAAAAAATGCAATGAACTCACAAATTTTAAACGAAAACATAATTGACGATATCAAAACAGAAGAAAATATTGCATAACATAGTAATGGTAGGTAAAATATTTCTTCAATGAGCACCTCTACAGTCGCAAAGTGTATTCAAGGAACGTTCCATGAACGTGATTATTGCGATGTAATGATTTTTATGGGACTAACAAGTTTCGTAGGTTTTGTGATCTATTTCCATCGATCAATAGTTTAGATCCTGAGCTAAAAATATTGTTAAATGTACAAAATTAGCATTGAATATTGAGTTGACATGATATGCACACCTTATGGCGGGTATGTTCCATCGTCCGTCCTAAGCGATAGAAGAGTAGGATATCGCCATTCGGAGATGTTTTATCAATCCTAAAGTTCTTGTGGATAATGCTCCTACAATAAAATTGGAAATCAGTTCATGATAGGGTCAATTTTTATTATTCATCCTGACAATTGATTGAATTTTGATTAATTGTCGCACCTATTGTCTCAAGCGGTAACATAACAATGAAGAACCCGGTTGCAAAGAGATTAGTCTAACTAATATGAAATTGAACTCCCTCCTTTTTTGGAATTCCCATTTTTCCCGGATACAGAGAAAGTTTGAGCAATTCCTCGATCAAGACCTGCAAGCTCTTGTACCGGCTCCTTACTTGTTAATTGTTCATATTGTACTCTCAAATATCCATCCAAACGTGTACATCGGCAATCGAGTACCAGTAGAATAATGAAGTTCCACACCAACATATAAAATACTCTATGTATATATCATTTAGCATTACAAAAATATGATACCAACCGCAGCGAATACTAGTAACATTTCATTATTTATTTGTTATTTCCATTATTATAGTTTCAACAACATCTTAGTATCCGGTATTCTTTTTCGACGGTTTGGATGCCTCTTCGGTATATTCAAGGAAGATTTTAATAAAATTTGAGAGCGAGCCTCCACCAGAGGGTTTCATTATCTGTTCTCATCGCATTTACAGGATCTCTTGAGATCCCATGAATAAATTAACTTGGATGTTAGGTGGTAAATTGAAATTTGGGAGAGTCATGGCACTGTGTGACATCGTGCCTTACAAATCTTTAAGAAGAATGTTCAATGTTTGAAGAATCAGGGCTGCCAATTCTCATGAGCTCACGGATAGGCCTTATTCCATGGTCAATTTGACCGACTAATTTTTTAATCTT
>SDVV010020874.1:0-13237 GCA_016164225.1 Gammarus roeselii | reverse complement strand
TACAGGGCTGCTCCGTGTGACAGGTGAAAGGGAAAGCATATGCGGGTGCCGGTTTGCTTGGGTGTTCAGAACGCTGCTGATACATGACTGATCAGTGTAACAGGTGAGGGGGAAAACATATGCGGGCACCAGTTTGCTTGGTCGTCCAGCATGCTGCTGATACGGGAGTGATCCGTGTGACAGGAGAGGAAAAACTGATGCGGGCGCCGGTTCGCTTGGTTTTCAAGCACGCTGCTGATACAGAAATGATCAATAAGACAGGTGAGAAGGAAACAGATGCGAGCACCGGTTTACTTGGTCGTCCAGCATTCTGCTGACACAGGACTGACCCTTGACAGGTGAGAAGGAAAGCATACGCGGGCGCCGGTTTGCCTGGTTGTCCAGCACGCTGCTGATACAAGACTGATCCGTGTGACAAGCGAGAGGGTAAACAGATGCGGGCGCCGGTTTGCTTGTCATTCATCATTCTGCTGATACGGGATTGATCTGTGTGGCAGGTGAGAGAAAGAAACAGGCGCCGGCACCGGTGTGCTTGGCCATCCAGCAGGCTTCTGATACAAGACTGATCCGTCTGACAGGTAAGAGGGAAATATATGCGGGCGTCATCTTGCTTGGTCGTCCAACATGCTGCTGTTAGAGGACTGATCCGTGAAACAGGTGGGAAGGAAAACATAAGCGGGCACCAGTTTGCTTGCTCGACCAGCCTGTTGCTGATACGGGAATGATCCGTGTGACAGGTGAGGGAGAACAGATATGGGCGCCGGCTCGCTTGGTTGTCCAGCACGCTGCTGATATAGGACTGATCCGTGTGACAATTGAGAGGGAAATCATATGCGGGCACCGGTTTGCTTGGTCGTTCAGCATGCTGCTTATACGGTAGTGTTCCGTGTGACAGGTGAGAGGGAAAACAGATGCAAACGCCGGTTTCCATAGTCGTCCAGCATGTTGCAGGTACGAGACTGATACGCGAGAGGTGAGAAGAAAAACATCTGTGGGCGCCGGTTTGCTGGGTCGTAGAGCACACTGATGTTGACTGGTCCGTGTGACAGGTGTAAGAGAAAACATATGCCGGTGACGGTTTGCTTGGTTGTCCAATAAGCTGCTGATACAGGACTGATCCGCGTGACAGGTGAGAATGAAAACACATGCGGGCACCGGTTTGCTTGGTCGTTCAGCATGCTGCTTATACGGTAGTGTTCCGTGTGACAGGTGAGAGGGAAAACAGATGCAAACGCCGGTTTCCATAGTCGTCCAGCATGTTGCAGGTACGAGACTGATACGCGAGAGGTGAGAAGAAAAACATCTGTGGGCGCCGGTTTGCTGGGTCGTAGAGCACACTGATGTTGACTGATCCGTGTGACAGGTGTAAGAGAAAACATATGCCGGTGACGGTTTGCTTGGTTGTCCAATAAGCTGCTGATACAGGACTGATCCGCGTGACAGGTGAGAATGAAAACACATGCGGGTGCCGGTTTGCTTGGTCGTTCAGCATGCTGCTGATACAGGACTGATCCGTGAGGCAAGTGAGAGATCAAACATATGGGGGCGACGGTTTGCTTGGTCGTTCAGCATGCTGCTGATATGGGAGTGATCCGTGTGACAGGTAAAGGAGTCAACAGATACGGGCGCCGGGTTGCTTGGTCATCCAGCCTGCTGCTGATACAGGACTGATTCGATATAGGTGAGAATGAAAACATATGTGGGCGTCGGTTTGCTTGATCGTTCAGCATGCTGCTGATACAGGACTGATCCGTGAGACAGGTGAGAGGGAAAACATATGCGGGCCCCGGATTGCTTGGTCGTTCATCGTGATGCTGATACAATCCTGATCCGAGTGACAGGTGAGAGGGAAAACATTTGCGGGCGCCGGTTTGCTTGGTCGTCCAGAACGCTGCTGATACAGGACTGGTCGGTGTGTTTGTTTGGGTGTTCAGTAAGCTGCTGATACATGACTGATCAGTGTAACAGGTGAGGGGGAAAACATATGCGGGCACCAGTTTGCTTGGTCGTCCAGCATGCTGCTGTTAGAGGACTGATCCGTGTGACATATGAGAGGGAAAATATATGCGGGCGCCGGTTTGCTTGGTCGTCCAGCATGATGCTTGAACGGGAGAGATACGTGTGACAGGTGAGAGAAAACAGACACGGAATCCGGTTCGCTTGGTCGTCCAGCACACTGGTGACACAGTAGTGATCCGGGTAACAGACGAGAGAGAAATAATATGCGGGCGCCGGTTTGCCTGGTCATCCAGCATGCTGCTGATACGTGAGTGTTCCGTGTGACAGGTCAGAGGGAAATCAGATGCGAACGCCGGTTTACTTGGTCGTCCAGCATGCTGCTGATACACAACTAATCCGTGTGACATATGAGGGAAAATGTGTGCGGGCGCCGGTTTCCTTGGTCGTTCAGCATGCTGCTTATACAGGACCGATCTGTGTGACAGGTGAGAGGGAAATCATATGCGGGCACCGGTTTGCTGGGTCTTTTAGCATGCTGCTGATGCAGGACTGATTCATGTGACAGGTGAAAGGGAAAACATATGCGGGTGCCGGTTTGCATGGTTGTCCAGTAAGCTGCTGATATGGAGATGATCTGTGTGACATGCGAGAGTTAAACAGATGGGGGCGCTGGTTTGCTTGATTGTCCAGTGCGTTGCAGACACAGGACTGATCTGTGTGAAAGGTAAGAGGGAAAACATATTTGGGCGCCTGTTCGCTTGGTAGTCACCATGCTGCTGATACGGGCGTGATCCGAGTGACAGGTCAGAGGGAAAACATATGCAGTCGCCGGTTTGCTTGGTCGTCCAGCATGCAGTTGGACGTGTGCTTAGACTGATCCGTGTGACAGGTGAGACGGAAAACATAAGCGAGCGCCGGTTTGCTTGGTCGTCCAGCATGCCGCTGATACGAGGGTGATCCGTTTGACAGGGAGGGGGGGGGGAAACTGATGCGACCGCCGGTTTGCTTGATCGTCCAGCATGCTGCTGATATAGGAATGATCCGTGTGACAGGCGAGAGGGAAACCATATGCGGCGACGGTTTGCTTGGTCAGTCGGCATGCTGCTGATACGGAAGGGATCCGTGTGGCAGGTGAGAGGAAAAACCGATGCGGGCGTCGCTTTGCTTGGTCATCCAGCGAGCTGCTGATACAGGACTGATCCGTGAGACAGGTGAAGGAATAACATATGCGGTCGCCGGTTAGCTTGGTTGTTAAGCAAGCTGCTGATACGGGAGTGAACCGTGTGACAGGTGAGAGGAAAAACATATGCAAGCGCCGGTTTGCTTGGTTCTCCAGTAAGCTGCTGATACATGACTGATCCACGCGACGGGTGAGATGGAAAACATATGCGACCGACGGTTTGCTTGGTCGTCCAGCAAGCTGCTGATACATGACTAATCCGTGTGATATATGAGGGAAAATATATGCTGACGCCGGTTTGCTTGGTTGTCCAGCATGCTGCTGATACAGGACTGATCCGTAGGTCAGGTGAGAGGGAAAACATGAGGGCGACGGTTTGTTTGGTCGTTCGTCATGCTGCTGATACCGAAGTGATTCGTTTGATATGTAAGAGGAAAGCAGGTGAGGGCGCAAATTTGCTTGGTCGTCCAGCACGCTGCTGATACGGGAGTGATCAGTGTGAGAGAAAAGGAAAAACTAACGCGGGCGCCGGTTCTCTTGGTTGTCTAGCACGCTGCTGATACAGGACTGATCAATAAGACAAGTTAGAAGGAAAACAGATGCGAGCGCCGGTTTGCTTGGTAGTCCAGCATGCTGCTGATACAGGACTGGTCCGTGGGATAAGCGAGAGGGTAAACATATGCGGGCGCTGGTTTGCTTGGCCGTCCAGCATGCTGCTGATACGAGAGTGTTCCGTGGGACTGGTGAGGGAAAACAGACGCGAGCGTCGATTTGCTTGGTCGTCCAGCACGCTGCTGATACAGGACTGATCCGTGTGACAGGTGAGAGGGAAAACATATGCGGGCACCGATTTGCATGGTCGTGTAGCATGTCGCTGATACGGAAGTGATCCATGTGACAGGTGAGGGAAAACAGATATGGGCTCCGCTTTGCTTGGTCGTCCAGCACGTTGCTGATACAAGACTGATCCGAGATAGGTGAGAATGAAAACATATGTGGGCGGGCGCTGGTTTGCTTGGTCGTTCATTAAGCTGCTGATACGGGATTGAACCGTGTGACAGGTGAGAGGGAAAACAAATGCGGACGCCGAATTGCTGTTCGTCCAGCATGCCGCTGGACGTGTGCTTGGACTGGTCCGTGTGACAGGTGTGAGGGAAAACATATACGGGCGCTGATTGATTGGGTCGTCCAGCATCGGCTGATACAGGACTGATCTGTGTGACAGGTGTGAGGGAAAACATATGCGGGCGCCGATTCCTGTGACAGGTGAGAGGGAAAACATATGCGGGCGCCGGTTAACTGGGTCGTCCAGCACAAGGCTGATACAGGACCGCTCCGTGTCACAGGTGGGAAGGAGAACATATGTGGGCGCCGGCTCGCTTGGTCGTCCAGCATGCTGTTGATGCAGGAATGATCCATGTGACAGGCGAGAGGTAACCATGTGCGGGGGACGGTTTGCTTGGTCGATCAGCCCGCTGCTCTGATTCGGGAGTGATCCGTGTAACAGGTGAGAGGGAAAACTGTGGCAGGCGCCGGTTCGCTTGGCCATCCCGCATGCTGCTGATACAGGACTGTTCCGAGATAGAGGAGAAGGAAAACATGTGTGGGCGCCGGTTTGTTTGGTCCTCCAACGTGCTGCTTATATAGGACAAATCCGAGATAGGGGAGAAGGAAACATTTGTGAGCGCCGGTTAGCTTGGTCGTTCAGCATGCTGATGATACGGTAGTGAACCGTGTGACATGTGAGAGGGGAAAAAATGCGGGCGCAAGTTCGCTGGTTATCCAGCATGCTGCTGGACGTGTGCTTGGACTAATCCGTGTGACAGGTGGGATAGAAATCATATGCGGGCGCCGGTTTGTTTGGTCATCCAGCATGCTGCTGATATGGTAGTGGTCCGTGTGACAGGTGAGAGGAAAAAACAGATGCGGGTGTCGGTTTGCTTGATCGTCCAGCATGCTGCTGATACAGAACTGATCCGTGTGACAGGTGAGAGGGAAAATTTATGCGGGCGCCGGTTTGCTTGGTCGTCCAGCATTCTGCTGATATGGAAATGATTCATGAGACAGGCGAGAGGGAAAAAAGATGCGGGCGCCGGTCTGCTTGATCATTCAGCGCACTGCTGATACAGGACTAATCCGTGTGACGGGTGAGAGGGGAAACATATGCAGGCGCCGGTTTGATTGGTCGTTCAGCGTGTTGCTGATACGGGAGTGATCCGTGTGATAGGTGAAAGACATAAAAGATGCGGGCGATGGTGTTCTTAGTCGTCCAGCATGCTGCTGATACAGGACTGATCCGTGTAACAAGTGGGAGGGAAAAAATAAGCCGGCGCGGGTTTGCTTGGTCGTCCAGCATGCTGCAGATACCGGAGTGATCCGTGTGACAAAAGGGAGGGAAAAACAAATTAGGGCACTGGTTCGCGGGGTCGTCATCACGCTGCTGATACAGGACTGATTCGTGTGATAGGTGAGAGGGAAATAATTGCGCGCGCCGGTTTGCTTGGCCTTCCAGCGTGCTGCTGATACCGGAGTGTTCCGTTTGACAGGTGAGAGGAAAAACATGTGCGGGTGCCGGTTTGTTTGGTCGTCCAGCATGCTGCTGATACAGAACTAATCCGTGTGACAGGTGAGAGGGAAAACAAATGCGGGCGCCAAATTGCTTTTCGTCCAGCATGCCGCTGAACGTGTGCTTGGACTGATCCATGTGACAGGTGTGAGGGAAAACATATGCGGGCGCCGATTGACTGGGTCGTCCAGCACGCGGCTGATACAGGATCGATCCGTGTCACAGGGGGGAGAGATAACATATGTGGGTGCCGGTTCGCTTCGTCGTCCAGCATGCTGCTGATACAGGATTGATCCATGTGACAAGCGAGAGGGAGAAATATGCCGGAGATAGTTTGCTTGGTCGATCAGCATTCTGCTCTGATTCGGGAGTGATCCGTGTAACAGGTGAGAGGCAAACCTGAGGCGGGCGCCGGTTTGCTTGGTCATCCCGCGTGCTGCTGATACAGGACTGATCCGAGATAGGGGAGAAGGAAAACATGTGTGGGCGCCGGTTTGCTTGGTCGTCTAGCATGCTGCTGATATAGGACTGATCCGTGTGACAGGTGAGAGGGAAATGATATACGGTCGACGGTTTGCTTGGTTGTTCAGTGTGCTGCTGATACGGGAGTGAACCGTGTGACAGGTGAGAGGAAAAAACAGATGCGAGTGTCGGTTTGCTTTGTTCGTTCAGCATGCTGCTGATACAGAACTGATCCGTGTGACAGGTGAGAGAGAAAATTTATGCGAGCGCCGGTTTGCTTGGTCGTCCAGCATTCTGCTGATATGGAAATGATCCATGAGACAACCGAGAGGGAAAACAGATGCGGGCGCCGGTCTGCTCGATCATATGCAGCGCGCTGCTGATACTAGACTAATCTGTGTGATTGGTGAGAGGGGAAACATATGCAGGCGCCGGTTTGATTGATCGTTCAGCGTGTTGGTGATACGGGAGTGATCCGTGTGATAGGTGAGAGGAATAACAGATGCGGGCGCAGGTGTTCTTGGTCGTCCAGCATGCTGCTGATACAGGACTGATCCGTATAACAAGTGAGAGGATAAAAATAGGCGGGCGCGGGTTTGCTTGGTCGTCCAGCATGCTGCAGATACGGGAGTAATCCGTGTGACAAGCGGGAGGGAAAACAGATTAGGGCGCTGGTTCGCGTGGTCGTCATCACGTTGTTGAAAAAGCACTGATCTATGTGATAGGTGGGAGGGAAATAATTGCTCGCGCCGGTTTGCTTGGTCGTCCAGCGTGCTGCTGATACCGGAGTGTTCCGTGTGACAGGTGAGAGGAAAAACATGTGCGGGTGCCGGTTTGTTTGGTCGTCCAGCATGCTGCTGATACGGGAGTCTTTCGTGTGACTGGTGAGAGAAAAGACAGATGCGGGACCAGGTTTGCTTGGTCGTCCAGCATGCTGTTGATTCAGGACTGATCCGTGTGTCAGGTGGGAGGGAAATAATATGCGGACGCCGGTTTGCTTGGTTGTCCAGTAAACTGCTGTTACAGGACTGACCCGTGGGACAGGTGAGAGGGAAAAAATATGCGGGCGCCGGTTTGCTTTGTCGGGTCGCATGCTGCTGATACAGAACTGCTCAGTGTGACAGGTGAGAGGGAAATCATTTGTGTGTGCCGGTTTGCTTGGTCGTCCAACATGCTGCTGATATGGGGATGATTCGTGGGACAGGCGAGAGCCAAACAGGTGTGAGTGCCGGTTTGCTTGGTCGTCCAGCGCCTTGCTAATACAGGACTGATCTGTGTGAAAGGTGAAAGGGAAAACATATGCGGGTGCCGGCTTGCTTGGTCGTCCAGCATGCTGCAAATACAGGGGTGATCCGTTTGACAGGGGGGAGGGACAACAGATGCGACCGCCGGTTTGCTTGATCGATCAGCATGCTGCTGGTATGGGAGTGATCCGTGTGGCAGGTGAGAGAAAAAAAAAATGCGGGCGCCGGTTTGCTTGGTCGTCCAGCATGCTACTGAAACAGGACTGATCTTTGTGACAGGTGAGAGGGAAAACATATGCGGGTGCCGTTTGGCTGGCTCTTGGAGCACGCTGCTGATACATGATCCGTGTGACTGGTGGGAGAGGAAACATATGCAAGCGCCGGTTTGCTTGGTCGTCCAACGCTTTCTTATACACAATAGATCCGAGATAGGTGTGAAGGAAAACATATGTGGGCGCCGGTTTGCTTGGTCGTCCCGCAGGCTGCTGATACAGCACTGATTCGTGCGACAGGTGAGAGGGAGAACAGTTGCGGGTGCTGGTTGGCTGGCTCTTGGAGCACGCTGCTGATACATGATCCGTGTCTCAGGTGGGAGAGAAAACATATGCAGGCGCCGGTTTTCTTGGTCGCTCAGCATGCTGCTGATAAAGGAGTGATTTGTGTGACAAGTGGGAGGGAAAACAGATGCGGGCGCCGGTTCGCATGGTCGTCCAGCGCGCTGCTGATACAAGACTGATCTTTGAGACAGGTGAGAGGAAAACATATGCGGTGGGCGGTATGCTTGGTCACTCACCCTGCTGCTGATACGAGCGTGATACAAGGGACAGGTGAGAGAGAAAACATATGCGGTCGCTGGTTTGCTTGGTCGTCCAGCATGCCGCTGATACGGAAGTAATCCGTGTACCAGGTGAGAGAAAAAAAAAATGCGGGCGCCGGTTTGCTTGGTCATCCAGCGTGCTGCTAATACAGGATAGATCCGAGATAGATGAGAAGGAAAACATATGTGGGCACCGGTTTGCTTGTTCGTCCTGCATGCTACTGATACAGGACTGATCCTTGTGACAGGTGAGAGGGAAAACAGATGCGGGTGCCATTTTGCTTGGTCGTCCAACGCGTTGCTCATACAGGATAGATCCGAGATAGGTGAGAAGGAAAACATATGTGGGCGCCGGCTTGGTTGGTCGTCCAGCATGCTACTGATACAGGACTGATCCTTGTGACAGGTGAGAGGGAAAACATATGCGGGCGACGGTTTGCTTGGTCGTTCAGCATGCTGCTGATACAGGAGTGATCCGTGTGACAGGTGAGAGGGAAAACAGATGCGGGCGCCGGTTTGCTTGGTCGTCCAACGCGTTGCTCATACAGGATAGATCCGAGATAGATGAGAAGGAAAACATATATGAGCGCCGGTTTGCTTGTTCGTCCCGCACGCTGCTGATACAGGACTAATCCATGTGACGGGTGCGAGGGAAAACATATATGCGGACGTCAGTTTTCTTGGTCGTCCTGAAAGCTTTTGATACAGGACTGATCCGTGTTACAGATGGGAGGGAAAACCTATGCGGGCGCCGGTCGGCTTGGTCGTCCAGCATGCTGCTGATACGGGAGTGATCCGTGTGACAGGTGAGAGGGAAAACAGAAGCGAGCACTGATTTGCTTGGCCGTCCATCGCGCTGTTGACACAGGACTGATCCGTGTGATAGGTGAGAGGGAAAACATATGCATGCGCTGGTTTGCTTGATCGTTCAGCATGCTTCTGATACGGGAGTGATCCGTGTGGCGAGTGAGAGTGCAAACATATGCGGTCGCCGGTTGTCTTGGTCGTCCAGCATGCTACTGATACAAGACTGATTCGTGTGACAGGTGGGAGGGAAATAATATACGGGCGCCGGTTTGTTTGGTCGTCCAGCATGCTGCTGATACGGTAGTGATTCGTGTGACAGGGTGAGGGAAAAACAGGTACGGGCGTCGGTTTGCTTGGTCGTCCAGCATGCTGCTGATACAGGACTGATCCGTCTGTCAGGTGGGAGGGAAAAAATTTGCGGCCGCCGATTTGTTTGGTTGTCCAGTAAGCTGCTGATACAGGACTGATCCGTGGGAGAGGTGAGAGGGAAAACATATGCGGGCGCCGGTTTGCTTGGTCGTCCAGCATGGTGCTGATACAGGACTAATCCGAGTGACAGATGCGAGGGAAAATATATGCGGGCGCCGGTTTGCTTGGTCCTCCCGCACGCTGCTGATACAGGACTGCTCAGTGTTACAGGTGAGAAGGAAATCATTTGTGGTCGCTGGTTTGCTTGGTCGTCCGACATGCTGCTGATATGGGAATGATCCGTGTGATAGGCGAGAGCCAAACAGATGTGGGTGCCGGTTTGCTTGGTCGTCCAGCGCACTGCTGACACAAGACTGATCTGTGTGAAAGGTGAGAGGAAAAACATATGCGGGCGCTGGTTTGCTTGGCCATTCACCATGCTGATGATACGGTTGTGATCCGAGTGGAAGGTGAGAGAGAAAACATATGCGGTCGCCGGTTTGCTTGATCGTCCAGCATGCTGCTGATACGGGGGTGATCCGTTTGACAGGGGAGAGGGACAACAGATGCGACCGTCGGTTTGCTTGATTGATCAGCATTCTGCTGATACGGGAGTGATCCGAGTAGCAGGTGAGAGGAAAAAAAGATGCGGGCGCCGGTTTGCTTGGTCATCCAGCGTGCTGCTAATTCAGGATAGATCCGAGATAGGTGAGAAGGAAAACATATGTGGGCGCCGGTTTGCTTGTTCGTCCCGCATGCTACTGATACAGGACTGATACTTGTGACAGGTGAGAGGGAAAACACATGCGGGCGACGGCTTGCTTGCTCGTTCAACATGCTGCTGATACAGGAGTGATCCGTGTGACAGGTGAGAGGGAAAACAAATGCGGGTGCCGGTTTGCTTGGTCGTCCAACGCGTTGCTCATACAGGATAGATCCGAGATAGGTGAGAAGGAAAACATATGGGTGCCGGCTTGGTTGGTCGTCCTGCTTGCTACTGAAACAGGACTGATTCTTGTGGCAGGTGAGAGGGAAAACATATGAGGGCGATGGTTTGTTTGGTCGTTCAGTAGGCTGCTGATACAGGAGTGACCCGTGTGACATGTGAGAGGGAAAACAGATGGGGCGCCGGTTTGCTTGGCCGTCCAACGCGTTGCTCATACAGGATAGATCCGAGATAGGTGAGAAGGAAAACATATGTGATCACCGGTTTGCTTGATCGTCCCGCACGCTGCTGATACAGGACTGATCCATGTGACAGGTGCGAGGGAAAACATATATGCGGACGTCGGTTTTCTTGGTCGTCCTGAAAGCTGTTGATACAGGACTGATCCGTGTTACAGGTGAGAGGGGAAACCTATGCGGGCGCCGGTTGGTTTGATTGTCCAGAATGCTGCTGATACGGGAGTGATCCGTGTGACAGGTGAGAGGGAAAACAGAAGCGAGCACTGATTTGCTTGGCCGTCCGGCGCGCTGTTGATACAGGACTGATCCGTGTGACAGGTGAGAGGGAAAACATATGCATGCGCCGGTTCGCTTGATCGTTCAGCATGCTTCTGATACGGGAGTGATCCGTGTGGCGAGTGAGAGTGCAAACAGATGCGGTCGCCGGTTGTCTTGGTCGTCAAGCATGCTGCTGATAAGGGGGTGATCCGTGTGACAAGTGAGAGGGAAAACAGATGCGACTGCCGGGTTACTTGGTCGTCCAGCATGCTGCTGATACATGACTGATCCGTGTGACAAGTGAGAGGGAAAACATATGCGGACGCCGGTTTGCTTGGTCGTCCAGCATGCTGCTGATACGGGAGTAATCCGTGTGACATTTGAGAGGGAAAACAGATGCGGGTGCCGGTTTGCTTAATCGTCCAGCATGCTGCTATTACAGGACTCATCTGTGTGACAGGTGAGAGGGAAAACATATGCGGGCGCCGGTTTGCTTGGTCGTCCAGCATGCTGCTGATACGGGAGTGATCCGTGTGACATTTTAGAGGGAAAACAGATGCGGGTGCCGATTTGCTTTTTCGTCCCGTATGCTGCTGATATAGGAATCCTCCGTGTGACATATGAGTAAAACGCGGAATTATTTGTGCTCTGATAGCTAAGATACACAGGCGCAAAAGGAAAGGCGCCCAGTCCCGCAGCCTCAAGATCGCCATGTCATTGTCAAGGCTCGAACTGACTACATGCAGCACCAGTAGCTGGTATTGCAGTCAGGTATGCACCCACTCCGTCCACAGAGGGCCATGTGGTTGTACGAATATGTTGTGAAATTAGGAACACAGTCGCATTTTTTTTTTATTTCACTACATTTTATTTTCTGCTCCTGTGCGATGCTGAGGTGGTAGTGGAAGATATCATAAAAATTGGTGTAACTTGCTTTAAGTGATTCATGGAAGGTCATTGTTCATATTATAGAAACCGCTAATTCATTGGAACAACGGTAGCATATGTATTATGTTATGTATATGTAGTTAGAAACAATTATCTATTCATCTTATTTTCATACGATTTGGGGCACTGTAGGGAAGATGATAAGATTACCACTCAGTCTATTCAAGTTACAACGTTACTTTTAGGACATACTCGAGAGCAAAATATATCAATCAAGAAATGGGCCCCATCATGTACAGGATATTTGAGCGATTTCTTCACATTTTGATGGGCATAGCCTGCGATAGGAGAACTCAGTCTATCGTGAAATGCTTTGAACATGAGCCTCACTCGTGATTCCGGTAACCAATTTGAGCAGTGGGGTGAAGTGCACATTTGTGTAACCCCAACGTACGTAGCATAACTATGTCAACCCTCTTCCCCGAACAAAACATGTTGTTAGGGAAATAATTAAATCATGAAGAGGATCTAGCCCATATCTGTTCCGCTGATTAAAAGGACAAGAATATTAATGGCTATTCATACCATATTATTCCTGGATTTGAACGCATGTAAATGTTTAAATGTAGTAACCTTATTTTGACCCAAGCATGAATTCTTTACACGAAACAGAGACAAGGCAACCTATAAATGTCACAAAATGATGTGAGGCCAGCATTGAACAGCGAATGCTGCACTCAGCTTCATGAATAGTTAACCCTATTCTGTCAAATTTTCCGTCTCAAATTTAATTTAAAAAACATATTTAATATCCTTAGGCCATATCTTTAATACTAAATTAATATATTTTGAGTATTGATTCCACGCTCATTGTTAGTTTTTGGGTAATGTTTGCAGTATAAATATATTCAAACCTGACTTAGACTTGATTGTGTATGCACACATTTTAATACAAAGCGGTAGAAGTCTGTGCGTTTGTATGAGTGTAAATATATCCCAAAACGCTTTAATACAGAGTATTTTTCTTCATGGACTTCAAAAAATAACTTTTAATACCTATAATGGAATGTTGAAATTCAAATCTTCGTTGAAAATTGTATCCCACTAATATAATCAGAGTTAAAAATTACGTTTTGGTTTAATGCGCCAATTTCAGTGGTCAGAATCTTTAATCATCGTTCAATTGAGTTGTAACTGGTCAGATCTGCGTGTTCTCGTTATTTCAAGGTGAGTAGTGTATATGTAGCCGAGACGCAAGGGAAGGATTATATATAGAGCTCAATAAGCGGTAGGCAAAGGTGGGGAGCGTCTCGATCGGGGTCGCAGGTAGAAGAAGGAGGTGCAAATTCCCAATTCAATCATTTCACTATTTGATAAATAATTTAATTGTTCTTTAATTGCGTATTCACTGCAGTACAGTTAAGTGTAGGATACAGGAAACCGAGATAAATGTCTATGTATGT
>SDVV010020873.1:0-13237 GCA_016164225.1 Gammarus roeselii | reverse complement strand
GCCATGAGTGTCCCATCATGAACTTGTCGGTGGGCGTCAGGGCTTTGATGCTGTGCGCTGGCCATGAGTGTCCCATCATGAACTTGTCGGTGGGCGTCAGGGCTTTGATGCTGTGCGCTGGTCGTGTCTCCTCCACAGCATGAGGAACTGTGTCTAAGCAACGACCGCAACGTGGTAATCGATGTAGTCATTCCGTATGCTTTTCGCCTAAATATTTTGTTCCGCTTGTTTTACAGGTGATAGACCTTTGGTATCGGCTGCCAGTAGTCTTAAAGGTAGAAAGCACGTCACGTGAAAGCGTGGTGCAATGCACCAGTTATGGTTGTTCATCCATCTCATATGAGTTCAACTCGCTTGCACGGTCCCTAGTAGGATGCGGGATCAAATTAATGCCATGTAGCAATCACATGTTTGTGTTCATCTTAACTGTTGTTTGGTAGTCTCGTAAGTGTCGTAAAACTGCGTAATTTTCCGCCTCCTGGATACCGGCATTGAGATACAAATTTCGAAGTGTACAACGCCACTTTATTGTCTCATTGCTTGTCCCCCAATTATTTGCATTACAATTTTTATCTCGTGTTGACGTGGGAAAATAGCTATTATACAGGTCACGTTTTGTGCCAGATATTTGTTTTTATATTTGTTTTTATGGTGGACTTGTTGAGACTTGCCTGGTCTTCCTTCCACTGAACCTGTGTCGTATTTCTTGCCTCTTGAAGGTCGTCGCTGGTCTCGACTCCTTTGCACCACCTCACCCTCCGTCCATTCCTCGAAGTCGACCACCGGGACTCTACCTCGACGCTCATCAGTTGAACCTTAAGCCAGGAGGCCCTGAACAGTTCCTAGAAGATTACACTCACTCATGTGTCCCAGACTTCGGGTCATGTGGCCCCGCTGGCGAACCCAGCCTAAACAGCCTCCTCTCCTTCGCAACCAAAGAAGCCTCTCGCGCGACCGATCATAAAAAGAGGTACCTGTGCCCTTGCTGCGACAAGCAGTTCAAGCTCAAGGGTGACTTCACGAGGCACTACATGATACACACCGGAGAGAAGCCCTTCTTATGTCCCTACTGTGACTTCAAGACCAACCGAAAGGAGACCTTACAAAATCATATCAGGAGGTTACATTCTCTCCCTAGCTTCCCGTCTTAAATTGATGTTGGTATTACGTGATGGAGAGAGAATTGTTATCTTGATGTTGATCATCGGTGGGACTTCAAGTGTGAAATAGGACTATCTTTTTGATTTAATCCTAGTATTAATGCTCTGTTTCCATAGAACGGCCTTGGAAATGATTGTGTATTGGTACTTACTTACAACGTCAATTCTGTTCTTATTCTGTCATTATTCGTGCCCTGCCAGTCTGGAGGACTATTACTATAGATTATTATTATTATTATTAAATCATTTAATTCCATCGTCTAGCAATGGGTTTTCAATACTTAGATATAATGCATCAAACTTAGTTTTCATATGCGCTATTTGAATTAAGCGAATCGAGAGATAAAGTGAATTTGTGACAGCACATCTGTCGGTGGCCGGTTTGTAGCTGCTTCATGTTTCAAAACATGATTCACAATATATGTTATTGAAAATCTTAGAAAAAAAACATGTGCATGAGATTGATAAATCCAAAATGAATACATCGCAACTCATCTCTAGTGCGCTGCTGGCTCGCCTTCATGGAACTGAATGGAATTCATAATATACCGTCATACATGTACACATACGAATACACATTCAAATGTGCACACACCTACCTACATGTATGGATGACAATAACTGTAATACACATTCATATGTGCACACACACCTAACTACAGGTATGGATGACAATCTGTATAATACAAATTCATATGTGCACACACATACCTACGTATATGGATGACATTTAGTATAATTATTAAATTATTAATAAATCCTTTATATCAATCGTCTGGCAATGGGTTTTCAATTTTTTTTTAATAGTACACATGAAACTTTATTGCCGTGAACACTATTTGAATTAACGTAAACGACAAATTATAAATTATAATATTAAAATCAATGATGGATAGCCAACATCTTATTTGAAGTAAGAATCAGGAATGCCTGGCATGAAATACATGGGGTGGGGCGGGGCGATCACGAAATACATGGGGTTGGAAAAATTACGAAATATATAGGATTGGGAAAACCGCCAACACATGGGGCTAAGAAATCCTGAGAACATGGGGTTGGGAAATCGAAATGCGCTTACATATTGTAAAGATGTGGTAAGATATGATTACTAAAGGGTTGAATAGGTGACATAAATTGTACATGAAATATATACATAGCACTGGATATACATATTTCAAGACGAAATGCGCTAACATATTGTAAAGATGGGTATAAAACATTGTTTGAAATAATGAAGTGGTGAATAGACCACATAAGTTATTCATTAAATATACATATATACACTTCATGACCGCTAAGAAATGATTCAATGATTGACAATCAGAATAATTCGATACTGGACTACAGAAACCGAGTTAATATACTTTTGTTATAGAAGATGAAGCACAATATTAGCTTATGTGACAATGATTGTATCATCAAAAATGGTATGGTAAATGGTAGATATGATTCAATAAGTTATATTCTCGTAGAGTTGACCTCTGTCAAAGCTGGGAGCTACCTATCGTTCCTCGAAAGTTCAATTTGAATTCGTCACTGCTCATCTCTAGGGGCCGCCGGTTCGGATTACATGGAGCGAAATATTATTTACAATAGTATCATCTGTGCACACACAAAAATGTCTATTTTGACTACATCGCGTTGGGAAAACCAGTGACACGCGAGGTTGAGAAATAAGAAATACTTGGAGGCTGATGAACAACGAAATTCTTGGGGTGTGGAAAATAGCAAGTACATGTGGTGGCAAATCACGCATGTGCTAACATATTGCTAACATATTGTAATGAGTAGTCTACATTTTTTGGTGCTATCGCTTGCTTTGGTCGCGTAAGCAATGCAATCGTTGGTTCTAGCGTATCTTTGTTTGTGAACACTTGATCATTCTATTCATCCGCGTAAGTATCCATCTCCATGATGCAGACAAACGCATAACTTCGAAGAAACGTTTGCGCGTGCCGACTGTAACACCTGCAGCGTGATTACAAATGCACGAAAGTGCTCGACTTCTGCATGCAATTTTTGGATACAGTTATTAGGTGGCATTCCCTCGATGGGGGCTGGCCAACTTCATGGTGAACCTCAAACTTCTCTCATGCGCTCACTCGCAAAACTCGGCTCTTAACGCTGAATCGGCACCACGCACGACACAAAACACATATAGTAGCTTTACCAGTCATGCGACTGCCAGGTAATCTTATTGTTCAACCACTTTCAACTCTTGTTTCCACACCCGCCTACACGGCGCACATCGCATCCATGTGACCGCACAGCTCAGTAACGCATTTCTAAACGTCTTCCGTTCTTTCTCGACAATACCGAGACCTTGCCCTCTCACACGGTCATGTTCCTCGATCGACACCTCAGCTCTGCCAGCCGCATTTAGTTCACTCACCTTCACTCTTTCTTCCTCTTCCCACTCTTTTGTTCTTCTCTTCGACTCCATGCACTCGCCAACTTCGTTACTTTAATAGATGATCATCTATTCGTCCTCCCTTCCTTCTCAAGACTCGCACATCCAACAGCCTCCCCACCACTGCTCGAAAGCAACACAAAATTCATCAGTGATCTTTCCACCAATGCACACCTCCACCTTGCACAAACCTGTCAGGTATGTTTATTTCTACCCGGAGCCCGATACCTCCCTGCAATTCTCCACCTCTGCATCTCCATCTCTCCCATTTAGGTCCTCCAGTATCACGTTGCACTGACCTGCAAAACTTTCAACCCATTACTTACGCTCAGGTTTACCCACGAATGCTACCTCTCACCCTTCCTCGTTACCTAGTTCGTTAGCACTCACAAACTCTTAAACTAAATTTGACATTCCCCCACATCAAGCGAGAGGACACCGCCTTCCATTGGGGACGCAACAAGCCAACCGATCACTCAACAAAAACAAATCTTCTTGTGCCCATCCTTCCTCCAGGCCCAATTTTCTTCTTTCACTCACCACAACCAAACGCCCATTCGCCCTTACAAAAGAGGAAGAAGAGGCTTCTCCTCTTCCGCTCGTGTTGGGTCATCAAAATCGAATATTCTTGTCTGCTCCTTAATTGTAATATTCTTGAATACAAATTCATAATCGTATTTCTATAGTTTTAGTACCATATTTTGGTAACTAATTTATTGCGAACATATACTGGTTTTGTGCAACAAATATTGCAGTCTCCATACGCTGTTAATTGAAATCGGTTTGTTTCATATTCTGGTTGCATATGCAAATCTGAAGATTTTTAGAGGTCGATGGATTTTCATGTACATAAGTAATGCAAATGCCTGATTGTTCGTTGTCAGTATCGAAAATATGACTTTATGATGGTGTCTGGCAGGTGCAACAACATATTTATAAGTCTACAAAAATACTTTGTAAAGCATGTAGCTGTCGGTAACAGTTTCTTCTATAGCGGTAAGGACAGAGTTTACGCTGCTGTGACATCGGGTGCACTAAAGACATCTTACGAATGCGGTCCAAGAACAGGTAGCCTTACTTACCTGGCTTCTTTGCTCCAGGGAAGGACCAGCGCCGGCCTCTCTGGGCTCCTTCCTGGCAACCTTCAGCGAGAGTCTAGCACTGGAAGACTACCTCTCCGGCAGCCTGAACCGCCTTACAACAGGCTGGCTGCCTCCTCACGACACAGAGCACCCTCGTTTGAAGCTAGGAACTACTCGGAACACTCGCACATGCAATACCCCTACAGCGCCTCTGTTTTGGAGCTCGCTGGTGGCCAGTCTTCGGCTACTGCGTCGTGGGGTCAAGAACCTTCGACGTCGTCACAAACTCGGGGGAGCTTGGGAGGGCACTCGTCCTGTGATGAAGCTTCGTCGCTAGCTTTTCACTCGGGCCCGTTCTATGTGGAAGATTTACTCCCATTGGCTGGGGAGGAGTGTGGGGTTTCGACTGCGGAGGACGACTCTCAGGGCCAGGCCTGTCCCCACTGCGGGAAGGTGTTCCGGGATCGGAGCAACTTCTACAGGCATCGGCTTGTACACACCAAGGAAAAGCCTTACCCGTGCCATCTCTGCAACTACCGGTCCAGCCGCAGCGACAATGTCAAGCGGCATCTGGTCGTGAGGCATCCCGAGTTCACTGATATCAATGCCGAGCAGCCGTTGCAGTTGAATTTAAAACAATAGTAGACTGTGCACACTTTTCGTGTACGGCAAGTAGAGGCTAAACAGCTAGGGCGGCTTGGGAGGCTTCGATAGCGGCAGATGTTATGCTGAAGGGAAAATGTTTAGCATGGTCTCATCGTTAAATGGTTATTATGTCGTGCCTGCGATCATCCGGTGGGGAATAACTTGTGAAATTACGATTGTTACGCCGTTGGAGGATTTCCCTTGAATGACGTCTTCACATTTCGAGCTGCCTTTGAAGTTAGTCTGTTGCAGCGATGTTTGAAGTTTATTTCTTCCCTGTTCAATGAAACCTTGTTTACGGCATATCTTTTTATCTATGTGCAGCTTGAAAGTATAAGTTGATATTGAACTTTTATTGCCAGTCACTTACTTATGTTGTTACTACGCATCTCGCTTGATTCGTTATTGATATTGTATACGGCCTAAAACTGTTACCTTCTTAACATTACCAAACAGACGAGTAGACTATAAATCCTCAAAATGGATACTATAACTGTTTAGATTGCTTCTGTTTACATGGTTCGTTTCAATTCAGTCACATGTTCACCCTGCTCCTTGTTGAACTAACGGTCACACCTCCACATGTATTGTAATAATCCGCCAAGGATCAGCTGGCTAATACCCGCCCCCAGCGTCACATTCATCTCCTAACGGGCTAGTAGGAATGCTTTTAACTTGGAGCTTCATTCTTTGAACATTTAGTGATGGGCATTCCTTCTCATATTTCTTCAACAGAATTTTGCTCGTGTTCTTATGTGAATAATATTCTATGTAGCTAGCTAGTGCTTGTTAGTAGAGGGCTCATGGCTTTGCTTCCATTGGGAAAAGTTGCGACGTTATGTTAGAAAAATATTACTAGTTGGTACGTGCAAGTAAAATTCTCTATCACAAGCGTGTTGTTGGAAAAACATATATGTGCATTTTGTTAATGCAGGATTTTCGAGAAAAAATTATGTATTGTAGCGTTTAAAAAAAAATTGTTGGTTCCGATCTCAAATAAAATTGAATATTTTTCACAAGCCTCTTCAGATTATCCTCTGAAATTTTCAACAAGAAGCAGCTCCGTCACAGATGGGCGTTTCATCTCGTAGGATGGTAAAGTATTCATCAAGGAGCGGCTCCGTTACAGATGGGGTGATGGGGCACTTAATCACGTAGGATGGTAATATTTTTCTCGTGGTTAACTCAAAATTATGTTCTGAAATAGTGCGACTTGTGATCGTGTGAAGAACGGCCTTGTTTTCATGTGGGGGTGTTTATCTTACACTCGTGATTTTTGTCATCAATCAAGACTGTAATCGCACCAATATTTTCAAGATTTGGCGTCAGTTTAACCGGAACCGGCACCATTGCCTTTAGGACGATTAACTGATTAACCAAAGATCCGTTTGCTTTTGTCACTTCGAATCACAGGATTAAAATTACTTCTGGCCGATTGAAGTTGATATGCAAAGAAATCTTCAACAGCTAAATTCTGTTTTAAGTTTTAAGTGATTCTTATGCGTGGTTCAATCGCTCACTTTGGCAACGGTTATTTTGACATTTCTTGCATACAAATAGGTTTTGAATCCATCATTTTACTCACAATTAAGAAATACATTGCTCGTTCTTTTGATGTGGGAAGATTCCTCGTCTGCTGTACACACACGAAAGAAATCCCTTGTGTTAGTGAGATGACGGATGGCATTTTCTCGTCTGCCGTACGCACAGGAAGGAAATCTCTTGCGTTATTTAGATGAGGGAGTACCCTATCTCGTCTGCCGAACACACAAGAGGAAATCGCTTGTGTTATTCAGATGAAGTAAGGCCCCTTCTTGTTTGCCGACACGCGTATTCCAAAGACTCCGAGCGAACTTTACAAGGAATAGACAAGACTTTGGCATCTAGCCTGCCGTCCCTTCGTGGTCTGATTATGCCACCTCCTGTTGGGGGGGAAAGTGTTGAGACTGCGGCGTACTGCCTGCTGGATGTTTGACCAATATACGAGGCTGCTTCGTAGTAGGTTTTACAGCATTTCTCGCCTGCTCCTTTCCGTTTGTATCTAACACCAATCTGTAATAATCCTGTCGGGAAGTTGAAAGGAGCATTTTCTATGACCTAGTAGATATAATAGAAGAATTAGCAACCTACTACCTCACCATCCAATTCCTCCTAAGGCTGTGTTGCTTTTTTCTAGGTCTTCTCCAAACAAGACCCTGAAGCCGTAGTCTTCCAGCATGAACTTTTCGCAGGCTACCAAGATCACCAACCGCTGTCTCATCACCCATCGCATCTGCCACAGTTCTCGAATCTGACGGTCGCTACCGTTTCCGGTCACGAAATGCCGTCTCTCCTCGTGCCCTTTGAAGACTTGCCGCCCAAACTTCCCAACGTCAACTACAGCTGCCCTGTCTGCGCTAAAGAATTCTATAACAGGAATCACTTCCGCGAGCACTACCGCAAGCACACTGGAGAACGCTCCTTCGCCTGTCCGCACTGCTCTTACCGAGCCAAGCTGAAGCAGCACCTTGCTAGGCATATCGCCAAGCTGCACGCAGCTCCGTCATTTCCATAGAATTGATCGCTGAGGCACTCGGTGTAACTTTACTTTCTAGTTTGCATCAATCCCGGTCCTGAACTGAGCTGCTTTCAAAGTATAATTTATCATTACATCCTGCGTACTGCTGGATGAAAGTTTTTGCGTCCTGTGAGACATTGACCACCGATAGACAAGCACCTCGGACCTCATAGATTGGAACCTGTTCTGTGGGCAAATTAGTGCGTTAGTGAAGGAAAATGCTTTATAGATTTTTGACCTAATTTAATTTGAAGCAAGTCTGGGAAATTTTATACTCAGGCGTTGGCCTTTTGATGAATGGTATTTATGATTATGAAGTTATTCATTTTTGGTTTCTATTAAATCTCCTACATTGTATTGGTTCCGTTGTCAGATCGGGCATGGTGGTGGGATGTGGGGTTGTTCCCATTCATTTCCGCCCTTATATAACATCCAACTCGTTGTCATTGAGAAGCAAGCATATTTCTGTATATACAAGGTCTTTTTTGTGTGAATACCCACGAAACTTATTTACCAATGCACTCGATAACATTTACTATACTGTAGTTGGAAGCGTCAATATCTAACAACGACACCACCACCATCTTCTGCTGTCCTGTATTTTTTTCCAAAAGCCCCTTTTGTTTATCAATTGAAACTTTTTACAAGTGACAACTTTTTGCCGAAAATAGAAGACGTTGCATCGCATATAGTAGCAACAATTCGTGATAATATTCCTATGAGTAACTGAATCAAGCCATGTGTGAAATAAACATTTATATAAGTTATTTATGAAGTTTCATGTTACGATTCATCCCCCTTTAGCGTGTTCCCACCCTGCTTTGGTACCGATTTCAGGCTTGCCTGTCGGCACCTCTTCCATGGTTGTTGCCTACACAGAACGGTCAATGAACTTTATGTAGTGCGTTCTCTTTTTTGCTTTCACATTTATCCGGAGAAAAAGAAGATACTGACTGCCCGAAGTGAAACTGAGTAAATTTGGTACATTTTGGTCAAGTATGGACCTTTATTGATATCAAGAAAGAAGTGGATACGTATCATAGCTACGGAGCTAGATATAGAAAAAAATCGCATTTTGATTCTTACTCAAGAACCACTACCTAACTTGAATTCAATCAATGTGGTCTAAGGCGCGAAATTGCTGGGTTAGTTATATTCTAAAATATATGATATTAAACAAATGCAACGAATCAATACCATCGAATCCACCGAGTATTGGACTCCGGACAGCCGCAGGCGTGATATTGTTCTAGGATATGACTATCTTTCCGACTGGTTGCGTCTTGTTGGTTTTCCGTGAATGCGGCTTCTGTTATTAGATTCATTTAACGCTCGAAGAATGTATCCTAAGGCTTTTGTTGCTTTTTTTCTAGGTCTACTCCGAACAAGGTGCTGACGCTTTAGTCTTCCAGCATGAACATTGCCTAGACTACCAAGGTCCTCGAGCAACGCTGCAGCCACAGTTCATTATCCATGCGACCACTTCAGTACCCAGCCTTTCAGCCCCTCCTCTCGTCGTGCCCTTTGATGACTTGCCCCCCAAGCTTCCCAACGCCAACTACCAATGTCCCGTCTGCCTAAAACAGTTCCACAAGAAAGACCACTTTCGTGAGCACTACCGCATGCACACCGGTGAACGCGCCTTCCCCTGCCCACATTGTCCCTACCGGGCCAGGCTGAAGCAGCATCTTACGAGACATCTCGTCACCATACACAAGAGCCTATTGGCACCCTAAGATGCAGTACTGAAGTGTGCTCGTTAGAACTTCTTATCCCGACTCTCTATTTGCCTCTATGCAATAGCCAATTACGCAAGCAAGCACGGCTCAATTGCTGGTCAAGTGGTTATTGTAGTTAATACACACAATTATATAGGTTGCGATTAAAACTCTACCATTGCAGAGGCTCTTTTCCAGCTGGTTTCATGATCCGTTTGAAATGGATATCCCAGTGTTTTTACTAGGATCCTTGCAAAAAGAAAAAGTTTGTACAGCAGGTTCACTAGGCTTTTTGCAACGCGATGGATAGTTCCTTCGTTTATATTAGACTCCTTGCTGCATGCCTTATGCTTATATTCTGCGCTCTCACAAGATTTATTTGACGGCGCTTGCAGGTGTCTGATTTTGAAGTATCGTCTGCTAACTTAGCTTGAAGGGTTTGTCAGTGATGAGAAACTCACACAGCTGCGAAAACGGTCACTCTTTGATGTGAGACATTTCATCAACATACTTCCTTACCCGAACTGTATCGATATACAGCGAGTCACAGCGTAGCTGCCGCCTGACCTTAAACCGAGCTGCGTTGACGCGAAACGGGGCGAATTCAGAAACATACTCGTCGCTATTCAAATATTCCTTGTTATTAACATGGTTTCGATCTTGACGAGGAAAACCTTTCTTCAGAAAGGATTTAGACAGCGGCAGGTGGAGCATCTATCCACCCTTCAGTCTCTAGTTGCAGGACGAGCTTCTGCGTTACACCCTTTCATGGCTATCGCTGACCAAGGACAGATGGATCTTTATGTGGTCGATCTTTTAGCGGGAGACGCGTGGCGCGTGCTGTGTTAGGGTCACGACCTTTTCAGCATGTGTGCAGTTTTTGATTGATGCAGTTATCGAACATCTTGTAGGGTCAGTGATCAAGTGAAGCAAACAAAACAATGTCCATGTCGCGTCTCTGCTCGGTCGTTCATGTACTGATTCTCACTTGAATGTGTGGGATGCATGCGCTATGTTAGCAATCTATTAACCTACAAATTAGCACTGTAGTTGATAACTTTCATTATATGGTTCTGTTGAGTTAGTGATCATATTTCATCGTCTTCTAGTTCAAGAATGGTCCGTTGCATCTATGATTTTCTAACCTTCAATTTAAATTCAGTAATCACAGTTTCTTTGTCTCTGAAGTCTTATTAGATCACAGATAATGAATGTGTTCATTCCTGTGCTCCATTTTCAAAGTTGCCCGCCCCTAGGCTGCTTGTTCACTTGTCGCACGGCGTTTCGACCCAGCCGGAGTGGTGAACACTCTTATTTCCTTTGGACTCCTTTATTATTCACTTTCACTATCTCTCCTTCTCAGTACCTTCCAGTTTGTACATTCACTATGTTTTCCCATTTTCATAATTTTGTCAAAATAACATTAAAGTATTTCTCTCCATGTCAACCTTGCTTCATCGATTTTGTAGTCGTTTCTTTCGCGTTCCACATTACTTTATTTTATTTTTACCCTTATTTCTCCGTTTTATTTTTTGACGACTCTGGCCAAACGCAACTAAGGTTATAGCTTGCAATCAAACTAGTCCACACTCAGTAGACTAATATTGCTGATTTCATCCTATTTTATGATTAATTTAACCTTAATCTTTTATATTTCGTAATTGGATAACGTCTAACCACGCAGCTAACTTTGATGCCCGCGTGGAGGAAGCTATGTTCAGCCACGAGCCTCCAGCATTAACGATCCACGCTGACGCTGTGCAATCAGAAAGGCCATTCATCTCTATTTGGGCATCACTTGCAAACTTTACAACATCGAGCATGTGTCGTCTCCGATTATGGTATTTAGTTCAGGCATTTAATAAGGTCTTGTAACATTCACATGTCAAGAATAATTTCTGTTGCATTTGGCTGCATTCTCTTGTCTAACAACGTGAACGTGAAACGTGTCTTCTGACACTCGATTGACTTGATTTGCATGTCTTTGAAAGTGCTACTGTTGTTTTTTAGGTAAATTGGCTACTGCCTGATGTATACATCAAGTCGAAGCAGCTACCTTGCTTAGGGCAGGAAAACAAATTTACTCAATTCCGCACTTCCTATGTACAAGGCGCTCCGTCCTCTGAACAAGGGCTTCATTCGCCCCGAAGTGATCAATTTGGAGATCGTCTTGAATATTTTTCAGCCGAGAGCTTCGAAGGAGACCCTGTTGAACGTCACTTGCCTGACTCGATTGCTCCCTATGACCAACTTGTAATGACAGATCAGACGCCTTTTTTTTCCAATTCACATCATTGTCGTGTCTGCCTTAAACAGTTCAGAGACAGATGTGATTTACGCCGCCACTTCATGAAACACCCCGGAGAGAGGTCGTACTGCTGCCCTGAGTGTCCCAATAAAGCAACTATGAAAGCGAAGCTCACAGAGCACATGATGAGGTTAATCAATCAGAGCCTATTGGATTAGCAGTTTACAGCCTCGAACACCATCAGTATTGCGAATAAAAGCGTTCCAAGTCTAGTTTGCAAAATGCAATGATCTTATGTTCACTTATTTGCATGGACAATATTTATTATTCTTTGATCAGCGTTGAACTTATTTCGATTAGTCACATGATATTTCAAAGGGGTTAACTTGTAATATGTGTGGCAACGATTAGCAGAAAAACTTGAAATTTGTGTTAGTGTTGTCAGTTGCTCACACTAATTCATTCTACCGTGTTACAGTGTTTATCTCTGTCTGCCTTGTCGAAAGAAGTTGATATTATTCACTGTTAGACCATTGCAGAAAATGACTTCATATTGCGAGTTTCCTATCTATTCTTGATAGATATCCAAACTAGTTTGGAGTAATTTGTTGTTCAAGTCTTTTTATATACAAATGGATTGGAAGAAACAAAGTTCCACCTCATCGCTCTGTAATAACGCTGACAACAATCATCACCTAAAAATAAGTATTGTTAGCTGGTAATAATGTACCAGCTACTAAACGTTGGATCATAATCTGAAGTATTTAGCTCAAATGGTCAATATTTTTACAAAATAAACATCTATTGTGTACGATAAGGATTAATTCGTGACCGAGACCCTCTTGAAATGAAATATATTTTTAGCCTTTTGGCTATTAGTGGATGACACAGGAGACCTTCATTTCCTTAGAAGCAACTGCCTGCTTGGAGGAAGAAACATGAGTACATGCCTTGCCTCCTATTATGCTTCCAGGGGCTCGTTAACAAGTACACTCTTTTGACAAACTATCACGATCATGCTAATGAATTGCTATTCCAAGGTGAAATGGAATACTATCATTACACACATGAAATGCCTGTTGGCATAATCTGAACAAGTCAAGACCGGTAGAAAACTTCGAATAAACACTCCGAACACAACGCACTCGATCTTTTGAACGAATGTAATTGTGTTTCAGTAACGCAGTGCCGTGGAATAAGCAAACTTATCAATCTTGACGCAGTCAACTAATCCTTGTGAGATTCTGCTGTCCGTTTTGGCCTTGGTTTTGTCAGAGCTGTTATTCGTTTGCTTTGAGCAGCTGCTGGCTTTAGATGTAAGCCGCTGCTGGCTTTAGATGTCAGCCGCTGCTGGCTTTAGATGTCAGCCGCTGCTGGCTTTAGATGTCAGCCGCTGCTGGCTTTAGATGTCAGCCGC
>SDVV010020872.1:0-13238 GCA_016164225.1 Gammarus roeselii | reverse complement strand
CCCTTGGATCACAACCCTGAGATAAGTAAAAGGGTTCAAAAATACCAAAATTCATTACCAAAGCCTGTCATTGTCCTAACCTGTTATTGTGCTTGTCATACCCCTTCCTTCTCATGTGGAAAGAAATAATTGGAGTCAGATAGGTTAAGTGCCCTGAAAGAGGAAGCACAAATCCGAATTTTATTGCTCACTTGAGCTCATCTATTATTAAATTTTTGAATAACCACTAATTAATTATATTCGCTTATCATTCATTTACCAAAACACCAACTGGTAAACCACAAAACATCTCTCTCTAGGATTAAAAATAGGCAACACCCGCCGTCGTTCAAAATGGAGTCAGATAAGGAAACTACTCAATGCGATTCAATGTACTTATATTAATTGAATCGCGCGGTTCGCGCGAAGTTGACAGTGTCGCCGTCAATGCCAGCACCGTCGTCAATCTTAATTTTGCATAACCTTTCGTTTTCTTGTAATATATGTAAAAATTCATCTCGCTATCACTCCCCTTCACCTCGTCGCATCTCTCTCTAGGATTAAAAATAGGCAAACACCCGCCGTCGATCAAAATAGAGTCAGATAAGGAAACTACTCAATGCGATTCAATGTACTTATATACATTGAATCGCGCAAAGTTTCGCTCGTTTCAATTCTGTGGCCGATCAATTTATAACTGCCGTTCCATAACCTTGAAAGCTCAACGGTCAGTCAAGCGCTGAATCCGTGGCTAGAGATCGTGAGGACGGCAGGAGATCAATTCAGGCCGTTCAATTAATAATTTTTAACTTATCATAATTATTATTCATCAATCTACTAGCAAATTCGATGCCCTTGTTTTATCTTTCAAACTAGTTTATTTTTTTGTAATGCGATACTCGTATTTCTCAATCTTACAATCAATATTATCAATCGTTTAAACATTCAATCATCGTTTTTCATTCCAATCTCATTTTTTTGTTCATTATAACAATCAATTGTTGACAAATCAAACGTCAATCATCCATATTCATTCAATTATTCTCAACAATTTAATATTTTTACAATAATTTTAATCGTCATAAATCCAAAAAGTCGTAAACCCACAAGTACATATTCATATACCGGACCTCCTTACCTGAAATAAGCTGATATATGGTGACTTTTTAGGTGATGTTATATATAATTATTAATGAAGGGTAATTTACCCTTTTTTTACTCAAAAAGTTAATAGTGAATGAGCTTCTGTGAGCAATAATTCAAGTAAACCTGTGCTTTCACTTTCAACGCACAATCTGACTTCAAGTTATGCTATCCTTTTCTACAAATGAGGTTGAGTATTATGGGCAAGCACCAAAAAAACGGACACAAGGACAATGACAAGGCGTGGTAAATATCTTTGGTATTGATCCCAACTTAACTGAATGTTGACATCCAAAGATAATATAGAAGGGAAAAAGAAGATATATATAGGAAAGCCGGCAAGAGTCTTGGTGGCGTTGTTAAATCCCGGTCATCTTAGGGGGACTTCAGTTTTCGTCTTGCCTGAAGACGTGTGTCCTCATGGCCTCAGTAACAGGAGGTGAAAGGCTGCACACAGGACATAGTTGGCTAACAATGTGTGACATGGAAGATAATCACATACCACCCTGCCTGCCTCATAAAGGCAGACAGATTGGGTGCATGTGATAAAACAATTTTAGATATCACATGAGAAATAGCATACCACTAAGGTGTAGCTACCAGGAATAAAAAATAGAAGTCTTAAGCTCCATTATGCATGAATTTTAATGGCCTTGACATTATGTTTATGTCCCAGATATGCATTCCGGAATGATAATAATTAAAAGAGAGATGTCAATATCTAAAAGATGTTATTTACACTTTATAGGCACTATGTAGCTATATATATCTATACATAGGTATGGATCAAGGTAGGGTGCTACTCAGATTTAAAGATTTCTATCATGTTAGCATAATTGACAATCTTGGTATGGCATTTGGCAGAGGAATCCCCCATAGCTAGCTTCATGCCTTGCACCGTTGAAATCTTGCATCCAGGTATTTACAATAGTGTCTTGCTGCATAAATCTGTAACTGTATTTATTAGTCTGTTCTACACTGGGGATAGGACGTATTAAACACTGTTATTCTCACCTGTCTTCTGTGGAGCAGTATCCAAGGTAATCCTAAACTGCACTGGCCCAGGCTATCTAGCCTAGCTACAGACTATCTATAGGTTTGGCCAGTTTGTATTCGGTATGGGAACAATTTCCTCTGGCCACAGTATCACTTCCTTAATTTGTTTGCTATTTAGAACCTCCTTGCCTGTATTTGTATGCAAGGATCTGATAACTGCTACGAGAACTACGATCTTTCCCTCTCTCAGAAGAGTCAAGAAAAACCCGCTCAGCTTGTTGACAGATTTTTGTAAAGATATTTCTCTGAATTTTGTAAAAATATTTCTCTGAATAATTTATTGCTTCTGATACCTGTTCCATGGCTTTTTGTGCGTGGTTATACATATTTATTTAGCCAAAAAAAATATTTGTTGCACTGCCATTATGGTTGGAAGCAGTTTGTACTAGCTGAACGGAAATGTTGTAGCTACCTACAGAGAGATGCAACAATGAGATCAAAAGATGTGATTGCTTAATCGTAACAGTGCTTGTGATGCACGTATAATGTGTTTAGTGTTATTAGGATAATGTAGGGTCAATGAAAGACCTCTACATCACTCCTCATTCAGACTGCAGCCAGGGATGCAGTATTGTTTTCTCCCTTGCTTGACTGACGTCCAAATGCGCATCGTTAGCTACATGTTGAGGCGGTCTGGTGCTCTTACTGCTCTGCCAGACCTGGTGGTTCGAGTGAACAACCTGACTTGAGGTTGTGGGTTTATTTGTACTCGCCGTCCTATGAGGGCTTGCGGTGATAAATTTGCTGGTTGTCTGGTAGTCTGGGTTCGTGGCGCGTGCCGGTCCTCTGGACGTGCTGCGTCTATTGTGGGAACTCGGTCTGGGCCTGGTGTGGTTGACGGAACGTTTCCGATTTTTATCCTGACATGTGAATGTCTTTCAGGGAATACGTCGCCTATGCCATGGGCCGCCTTCAAACGAGAAACATGGACATTGTCGGTTTTGCCTCTTCGCTTGATGGTGTAGTGTCGGTGTTCGTTGAACTACCTCAAACGGTCCTTCGTAGGGTGCTTTGAGTGGGCGCCGTACTCTGTCGGTGCGGACAAAGACGTGCGTCGCTGTTTTGAGTTTGGGGTCGAGGTGTCTCTCTGCTGGTTGAATTGGTCGAAACTGTGCCGGACCAACTTCGTTCATGAAATTTTGGAGTATCTGGTTGTACTCGGTGGTGTCGGTCAGAGCAGAATTGCGGTTTCTGACCAACAGGTCGCATGGAAGTCGCAAGTTTACTCCAACATGAGTTCTGCTGCTGTATAGCCGATGTCCTCTTTTACTGCGGTTCGCATGCTTAGGAGGATGAGTGGAAGTTTTTCCATCCAGTGGTGAGGATCTGCCTGTGTTTTTAACTCATCCTTGACTCGGCGGTGGAGTCGTTCGATCAGGCCATTGGCCTGAAGGTGGTAAGCGGTGGTCCTGATTCGCACCGAAGCAAGGGTTTCCATGAGACTGGTCCATAATGCTGATTCAAACTGTGGACCGTGGTCTGTGGTGATGCTGATGAGGCAACCATAGTGTGAGATCCAGGTGGCAAAGAAAGCTTTGCTGACTGTTTCTGCTCGTGCATCTTTGATGGGACAGATTTCAGGCCAGCGGGTATGTCTGTCGATCATGGTGGTATGGTTTGTGATGGAACAAAGTTGTGACTACTTATTTTGCCTTCTTGACAGTTTGTGCACTGCTCACACCATTGTCGGATGTCTTCCTTCATGGCTGGCCACACATTACGTGTGACAAGTTGCTGAACTGTGGCACGCTTCCCAGGATGGGCGATGTTGTGCACTTTATGGAAGAATTCCTTACGCATTGTCTTTGGAATGTAAAGTCGGCACACATTGTCATGTATGTGCATGTAGATTCCATCAACTTGTTGTAGGCGGAAGGTTGAATCCTTGTCTTCGAGTAGTGCTTCCAACTCTTGGTCTTGAAGTTGTTCCGTGCGAAGTCGTTCTTCATCAATGTCCGTGAATATTGCTGTGAGAAGGTAATCGCAATTCTCAACGATTGGTTCAGGAGGCAGTTGCGTGGCTGGTTCCTCTTGATCATGACATCGTGACAAGGCGTCTGCGACTTGATTATTTTCTCCAGCAATGTGCCTTATATCAGTTGTGAACTGACTGATGTAGGAGAGTTGGCGGCTCTCCCGAGGAATGTCTCGTTCCTGTCGTTTGTGAAGTGCACCAACCAATGGTTTATGATCGGTGATGATGGCAAAGTCTATGCCTACGATGAAGTAGCGGAAGTGCTTCACTGATAGATAAGCTGCAAGCAATTCTCTACCAAAGGTGGAGTATTTCCTTTCCCTTGGCTGTAGTTTCTTGCTGAAGAAAGTTAGCGGTCTCCATTCTTTGTCTTGGAGCTGCTGTAGTACTGCTCCCACTGAGGTGTTGGAAGCATCCACTGCAATTGCAGTTGGTGCATCTGGCAATGGGTGATGAAGCATTGTTGCTTGAGCTAGTGCTGCTTTTGCGTTTGCAAATGCCTGGTTTGCTTCTGGATTCCACTCAATTTTGTCATTCTTTCTGGGTTTCCCCGATAGAAGTGCGTTAAGTGGTGCCATGACTGAGGCAATGTCATGCAAGAATCTGTTGTAGAACTGTATCATTCCACAGAATGTTCGGAGCGTCCTGAATAACACGGGCTTCTCAAAATCGTTGATAGCCTTGACCTTCTCGGGCAACGGCAGTATTCCCTGTGAGTTTATTCTGTGTCCAAGAATGTCCACTTCGGGGCGTCCAAATTCACCTTTGAGCAAGGGATTGACTAGCCCATGACCTGCTAGTCTGGTGAAAAGTTCTTCAAGGTCTTGGAGATGCTCAGTCTCATTTGAGCTGGCAACTAGTATGTCATCCACGTAGTTGAAGTTCGTGACTGGGCGTCCTGCGACGGATATGTCACAAAGGACTGTGTCAAGAAATCGTTAAAATGTTGAGCTGCACCGCTGAGGCCACAGTGCATGCGAGTGAACTCAAAAGATCCAAAAGGGGTGGTGATAGCCGTTTTGGGTATGCTTTCCTCGTCCATGGAAATTTGGAAGTAGGCACTGGCAAGGTCAACCTTTGAAAAGATGGTTTTTCCTGCCAGTTGTGCTGAAAAGTCTTACAGGTGTTTTAGGGGGTAACCATCGCGTACTGTCTGGAAATTAACCCTCCTGTAGTCTCCGCACAATCTCCAGCCAACCTTCTTGGGTATCACATGTAATGGTGAGGCGCAAGGGCTTTTACTGGGTCGGATGATCCCATCCTGCCGCATACCTTTCATGACTTCTTATGCCGAGTCTGCGACTTTGAGATTAAGTCGCCTGGGGCGCACGAATACTGGTTGTCCCGTTGTTGTGATGAAGTGTCTCACATCATGCTTAGGTTTGGTCAATGCAGTGTTAGGCATTGTGATGGTCTTGTGTTTCTCGAATAATTTTCTATAGCAGTCTGGGTCGTCTCCTAGGGTGTTGAGTGTTGCACCGGCTAAAGCCAGACCTGCGGAGGCAGTCAGGCTCGTGGAGGTATCCTTGAGCTGCCTGTTATGTAGGTCTACCACAAGTTTGTGGTGGGCAAGCAAGTCAGCACCGATGATTGGTTGGTCAACCTGGGCTATGATGAATGGCCAAGTTATATCCTTTCGCAGGTCAATGTTGAGGGTCATCAGCCGCTCACCATAGATGGGTATGCGGGAACCATTGGCAGCACGAAGGTTGCTATCTTCCTCATTTCTGAGGTTGGTTGCTTGAGATGGTATGACAGAGGCAGCAGCACCTGTAACTATTAAGAAGGTGAACTTGCTTTTTCTGTCCGTTATGGTTAGGAGACGAGTCTTCTTGAGGGTTATTGCCGTGACGGTGCTCGTGTTGTCATGACGGGATCTCAGTTTCCCTCCTGGTTGTTGAAAATGTTGCTCATGTCACATGGTATTGTGCATCTGCGAGCATTTGTGCCAAAGCGCAAGTGGAAATGGCAACGCGTTCTGTTTCCTGCAGAAGGTTCACGTTGGTTGGAAGTGCTTCTTCCTTTGTTTCCATGGTTGTTGTAATGTGGTCGTTGTTCCAGCTTTTGCAGACTGGTTAGGAATGATTGTTGTTTATTCATTTCATCCTCCAGGTTGTGGATTTTTCTCTCCAGGTGGTCAATTCTTTTCAGAAGATGGTCTTTTTCCTGTGAGAGTGCTCTACTTTTGAAATCCATTTCTGACATTCGTGAGGTCAGAGCATTGATAGTTGAGAGTGGTGTCGCTGTGCATAGCTGTGTTGTGTTGTGCCCGTTGTGTGGATGTTGGCGGAACACTACTGATGTTGCTTACTGGAATGTTTGACTCAGGGTATTCAGTTAGTATTTTATCTGTTGCCTCCACAATGTCAGTTAGGGTTGTCTTGTTGTTGACCAATAGTGCATATTTGATGTTGGTCGGTATTTCCCTCATGAGCATTTCTTTCAAGAATGGGCTGTTGTGGTGTGCAACGGATTCCGTGTCACTACCAAGAAGATGTCGAAGATGGGCCAGGAACTGTGCCATTGTGCGGGTTCCTCGTCGTTCTTTGTCCAGAATTTGTCTTATGCGAGCTGATTCCGGTAGTGTGTTTAAAGAAGTGATTTTGATTTTAATTTTATTGTAGCGCTCATCTCCTCCATTCATGACTATGTCCTGAAGTGATAATCGTTATTGTGGTGGTAGGGCTTTGAGCGTCAACCGGACTTTGGTTTGGTTATCTGTGATGGCATGTGCTGTGAAGTTGGCTTCTAGCAAGTAAAACCAGAAACCTGGGGCTTCAGGCATGTATGTTGTGACATTGAAGCCCTTGTTTGCAGTTATGCTGTCGGAAGTTGATGGATTTCCTAGAATAAGATTGTTGTCAGGGTTCCCGGCCTCTGACATGTTGATTGTGTGGCTTGGTCGGCGATCTGGTTTTCAAGTTGTGATTCTGGTGACTGACTGGAAATAATTATTTCAAATTGCAATGTCTTGTCAATGTGGAATGTGTACCAAGGTGTGGAATGCAAATTGTTTTTGTGAGAGAGAGATTGAAATAAATTCAATTCCTATGTGTGCTGTGAGATTGCAATTCCTCAAAGTTCTTTTCACTGAGGCAAGGTTGCACCCCTTGTTGTTGAGCACGAGCTTTAAACACCAAGGTTGTCACAAAAGTTGGGAATTTAAATTGGTAACTAATTTGCTTTGGTGTGTTGTGAATTCACCTTCAGGTCACTTGCGCAGTGGCTTTGCATCTGCTGACACCAAGTTGGTACAATAATTTCATCAAAGTCACAGAATTGTGATGTTACATATGCTTCCTGTGTGCCAGTTTGTTTCATACACAAATAAGTCGATTTTTATATAAACACAAACGAAATTTGAATAGCTGACGAGTTAATTATTAAAATTAGCCACCTTACTCTGCAGTAGTCGGTGTCAATGACAAAATGAAAAGAAAAAATTTAATCTATGACTGCTTTTCTACCTCAAGTCCTCTAGAGTCTATGTTAATTCCCTCATGCAGTTCACTACCTACACCCAGTCTGCCTGTCTGTCGACCTTGATCTGTTATTGGTGCAGGTCACCAGTTTAGGTGATGTTGTATATATTTATTAATGAAGGGTAATTTACCCTTTTTTTACTCAAAAAGTTAAAAGTGAATGAGCTTCTGTGAGCGATAATAATTCAAGTAAGCCTGTGCTTTCACTTTCAAGGCACAATCTGACTCCAAGTTATGTTATCCTTTTCTACAAATGAGGTTGAGTATTATGGGCAAGCACCAAAAAACAGACACAAGGACAATGACAAGGCGTGGTAAATATCTTTGGTATTGATCCCAACTTAACTGAATGTTGACATCCAAAGATAATATAGAAGGGCAAAAGAAGATATACAGAGGAAAGCCGGCAAGAGTCTTGGTGGCGTTGTTAAATCCCGGTCATCTTAGGGGGACTTCAGTTTTCGTCTTGCCTGAAGACGTGTGTCCTCGTGGCCTCAGTAGCAGGGGGTGAGAGGCTGCACACAGAACATAATTGGCTAACAATGTGTGACATAGAAGGTAATCACATACCATTCTGCCTGCCTCATACAGGCAGACAGATTGGGTGCATGTAATAAAACAATTTTAGATATCACAAGAGAAATAGCATACCACTAAGGTGTAGCTACCAGGATTAAAAAATAGAAGTCTTAAGCTTCATAATGCATGAATTTTACTGGCCTTGACATTATGTTCATGTCCCAGATATGCATTCTGGAATGATAATAATTAAAAGAGAGATGTCAATATCTAAAAGATGTTATTTACACTTTATATGCACTATATAGCTATTTATATCAATACATAGGCATGGATCAAGGTAGGGTGCTACTCAGATTTAAAGATTGCTATCATGTTAGCATGATTGACAATCTTGGTATGGCGTTTGGCAGAGGAATCCCCCATAGCTAGCTTCATGCCTTGCACCATTGAAATCTTGCATCCAGGTATTTACAATAGTGTCTTGCTGCAGAAATCTGCAACTGTATTTATTAGTCTGCTCTACACTGGGGATAGGACATATTAAACACTGTTATTCTCACCTGTTTTCTGTAGAGCAGTATCCAAGGTAAGCCTAAGTTGCACTGGCCCAGGCTATCTAGCCTAGCTACAGACTATCTCTAGGTTTGGCCAGTTAGTATTCGGTATGGGAACAATTTCCTCTGGCCACAGTATCACTTCCTTAATTTGTTTGCTATTTAGAACCTCCTTGCCTGTATTTGTATGCAAGGATCTGATAACTGCCACGAGAACTACGATCTTTCCCTCTCTCAGAAGAGTCTAGAAAAAACCCGCTCAGCTTGTTGCCAGATTTTTGTAAAAATATTTCTCTGAATTTTGTAAAAATATTTCTCTGAATCATTTATTCCTTCTGATGCATGTTCCATGGCTTTTTGTGCGTGGTTATACATATTTATTTAGCCAAAATAAATATTTGTTGCACTGCCATTATGGTTGGAAGCAGTTTGTACTAGCTGAACGGAAATGTTGTAGCTACCTACAGAGAGATGCAACAATGAGATCAAAAGATGCGATTGCCTTATCGTAATAGGGCCTGTGATGCACGTATAATGTGTTTAGTGTTATTAGGATAATGTAGGGTTAATTAAGGACCTCTACAATTTCTTCGCATCGGGAGTTTGCTTGCTGGGTGGGACTGATCACTCAAAGTGCTTGTCACTACGAGTTATCGAACGCCAGTTTGTAGACGGACGTTTGGCAGGTTCTTAGCAAGAGCCGTCCGGACTTCGGAACATCATTATTTACAGTTACGATACGGACCCGTACGTTCGTGGACTTTTCGTGAACAATTATCCCCTTCGTGATTCGATTCAACTGTTCATTGCTACTATATTAGCTAAGCCTCTTCCTACGGGATTGAACTTCATTAATAGCCGTAGGTGTGTTGGGACTTGGCTGTTGATCGACTTGGAACTTTATAAGCTCGTATTTCGGAACGGGCAAATATAGGCTGAGTATCATGACCTTAGCAACAACATTGCTGGTCGGACCTACCAAACTCTGTGGATGGGGAACTTCAAGTTAGTGGATCACGAATTACCGAAATTTTGCGTGCCTTCACTGCTCGGTATAGCCAGTCCTGACAAACTTGTGTATCCGAGTAGTTCGCGTTTTTTAGATTTAGATTAGGTTAGCTCCCTCCTATAACAATGAGAATGTCATCAATATAGGATATGACTTTATTGGATGGAAAGGTACTTAACACAGCTTGAATTTTACACTAGAATGCTAAATACGCGCTACGTAAACCAGAGCAGATTTTTTTAAAATGCCAGGGGCTACGTTGAGTTGAAAAAGCGGTATACTGCTTGCTCTGGTCATCAATAGGGAGTTGGTAATAACCACGGACTAGATCTAAACAGGTGAAAACATTCATACCATGTAGGTCAAAAATGAAATCAGACAAATTTGGAACTAGGAACTAATGTTCGATATTGACTTTATTCAACTGCCAGTAGTCGATACACTTCAGGATACAGCCATCCTTCTTCCTAGATGGGACAACAGGAGAAGACCAGGGAGACATGCTGGGTTCAATAATGTCTAAAGAATTCAACTCCTGGCAATTTCATCAGTTATGGGTTGGAGAAATCGACGCGGACGCTGGCGAATTGGGGAGAGATCAGACAGTTTTATGTGATGCTGGGTTTTATTAGCGTGGCCAATATCATTATCCCCAGAACTAAATACAGGTTTATTTTGTATCAGCACAGAAAATACCTCTGCCTGTTGAGCAGATTATAGCTCAGTAAGTTTCACTTCCTCCCTCAATGTTTCAACTGTCCATGGCTCCATTGTTTGCTCGAAGCAATCCTCAGATACTTGAAGAACTGAAGATACAGATCCCACACACTGTCCTTCTTTTATGTTGGTATCGCCCTCTGATGCAACCATCTTTCTGTCAACATCGAACACTCCCATTAGGCCACGCAACCTATCAACAAGTTTTAGATCAATATCATTATCTGAGTAGAGGACCATGCAAGTGATTTGGTTCAACGGACAATGACACGCATGAAACTGGCGCCAATTCTGTCATACCACCCCTGATGTGAACGTCTTCCGCAGCATAGCACCATCGCCTGCAAAACAAGACATCTGAAGGGGGTCTTAGGCTATCAAGAGAAATTCAGTTGAGCCACCATCCTCACACAGCTTCATGAGCATCCGCTTCCTAATACACAACTCGATGTTACTCTTACTAAGAAAGTCCGGGCTAACGTCGTCAGGAAAATCAATCAGGTGTATACTCTGCATGGATACTCCGTAAATTTCAATTGGAACAGTGGTCCATCCTAAAACCTCTAGTGTTCTTTTCCCAATGACTCTTACAATTCTTTTCTCTTTAACAACGTTTAGTCCCAAGCGCCGTACCAGTCTATGGAAAATTAATAATGATACTGCGCCGGTGTCAAGAACCGCTGTGACTAAACTATCCCCAATGTCAATAACAACCTTCATTACCTCTGTGTTGTCTCCAACTAAGTAAATCAGTTTTCCGGGTATTCTGCTTAATACAACTTTTTCAACTGGTCCATCAGACTCGAAAAATGGCAGAACAGCTAGTTCCTAATCCTAACTGCTTTCACTGTCAGCATCACTTTTCCTATGGAGAGACCTTGCCGACACAATGGTATTTTCTTTCACTTTTCTACCCTCCCTGTGGGAGAAAGAAATGAGAGAAATGAGGATAAAAACATCCATCTGTTGAATCAGTGAGTACCTTCCTACGGAAAGACACTGTCGACACGATGCCAATCTTCTTTTCTTCTCTTCGTGTCAGGAGGGAAGAAGAAAAAAGAAAGGGACAGATAGTAAAAGAAAACTGCTTCCCTCGGGTGGCAACGCCGGCTTCCTAGTAGACAACATTTCTTTGAGATGCCCTCTGACATCTCACCATGAATAGTCTAAGAGATGCCCCTCTGGTGTCTCACCCTAAAGTATATAATGAAATGTAAAGATATACATTGCAGATGCCCTTCGGCATCTCACCTTGAAAATTATTCCCTGATACAGTGTGAATGAACTAACCGTCTTCTCTCTCTCTCCCTCTTGTAGCACAGATTTAGGCCAGACCTAGTGCAGCAAGAAGCAGGGCCGTATTTGTGCTAGCCTTTCCTCCACAGATGTTTCAAAATTTAAATACCGGTTTTGCCCTTTTTCGACTAAAAATTTATGATAACTGTTAGAAAAAAAGGTTTTGATTCTGTAGACTAACTCGATGTTCGAGCCAGTAAAAAAATTAAAATATTGGTTCTTGCCTTTTCTAGATTAAAATCTTGCAATAACTGTTTTCCTAATTTTAGAATACTGCAGTTCCTGCTGACTAAACTCGATCCAACAAAATTTCAAAACATAAGTACTCGTGCCTCTTCGGAGCAAAACATATACCCGTTTTTCAAAATTTATAATACTCATGTTTCTTTCGACTAAACTCAGGAGATGCCACGAGCAACACTTTTCCGAGGAGAGTGCGAGGGCTCGCGAAGTCGAGTCCTGCATTGTTCTCCCTCACAACAATTAACATGAAATTCACACTCTGGAAATTATGTACTATTTTTAAGATGAATGTATTATATGTTATACCATTGTATTAACTTTCATTTGAAATGTGTCGTAAGTGCAGTTTTCCTCCGGCGGCGGGAATCCCTTCGCACGCCAACTGCAGTCACTCTGGGGTCACCAATATAAATTGCTTGGATATGGCTGATTTTCTAGCCTAAGTCTATATAACGTTTGACCAAGGGAGAAATTAATGAGGAAGTTTTTGGCTTGATTTTTATTCTAAAACAAACACTGCAAGTATTGTTCGTCCAAAGACATGATGGTTAAGAAGAAAACATATGTGAACAGTACGTATGACTTTATAGCATTAACCATCAATAATCTCTACCTTATTTAACGTCGGCTAGGATCATTATAGTCTATATAAAAATACACCTAAGCCTTAGTACAATGTCAGTTATGTCAGAAAGGTCTCCTGTCAGACAGGAAATTTCCTTTCCCAGTCATGATTTCCAAAGGCTCGACAAGAGAGAGAGAACGCGGAGGTGCTTGAGAATTCCCGTCGCGGATGAGCCTACAGGGATAAACAGAAAGGGGACACTTCACTTACAGTTTTGTTAACGTCAAACATTTAATTAGGCAAAAGCACAAATATTTTACAACCCTAAGCTTATTTGCGACACTGCACTGTCGACATTTATGCTATACGAGAGCACTGTAACTAATACCTTGTCTGGTCTGCCGCTTCACTTTCGCGCTCAACGCTACCAGACATGGTAATGGTTACAGTGCTCTTGTGAAGTGCCTTTCTTCATTAGCACTCAACGTAATTACTTGACCATGAGCTATAGGGTTGAAAAACAAAAAAAAACCATTGGACTTATTTTACTTTGGAATAAGTGCAAAATTAAATTAAATTAAATGCATCAGCCACCGGTTGTCCTATATAATCCTAGTGTGGCTGTGCATGCAAAAAAATTGACAATTATACATCAATAACGCAACCTATCATGTGTGGCTGAAAATTGGCCTGAAAT
>SDVV010020871.1:0-13238 GCA_016164225.1 Gammarus roeselii | reverse complement strand
TTCACTGTATTATGTATATATTCCTTAGCGAGAGTTTCTTGACGAATCTAGCGAGTGGACTATAGAAGTGGTGCGATGAGTGCAACTCCAATGTTTCGGCAATAACACAATTTTAGTATTTTGGTCCAGCTCAATTACTGATGCTAACTGCTTAATATGGACCTACTAATTTCTTTGCTGGCTCAATGGTATGGTAAGGAGAGCTCTCCGTTTTATAACTCAGTATCTTAAGTATCAAAGTATGAATTGGAAAGTTTTGGCCGAGACGTTTCGTTACTATAACGCTCCAATCAAATCAACGTAATTATTGCCGCCGTGAAGAGTTTGACAACGGAAACCATTTTGCATCACCAGACAACGTCTGAGCTTACCTGCGCCGGGTACAGGCCCCTTGAAGTTTTTTGTAAAATGGTAAAATTCATAGAATACTTTTTCACGTACACGCTATTGGTATGTGCGCTGCGACACTGGTTGTTTGTTCGAACATGGATCAAAATAGACATTGTTGTGTAGCCTAAGCTGAATGATTAGCCGCTGCAAAAGATTTAAATTCAGAATTACCTGAATGACTAGAATGAACTGAACCCATTTGTGGGTTATTATTCAATTCTCCTGCTTTTAATAACTCGAACAAGAATCCGTTTTCATCTTTCATATTTGTACTGTTCGGTAGGATCCTGCCGTCTGTTTCATTGGAGTTAACCAAACAATCTGAAGCCTGGTATTTCCACGGTTCTAAGTGATAACGTTTTGGAATTTTTTAAATAATTTTAATAACTAGACCATGTTTACCGGCGTTTAATTTGTTAAGTTATTAAACTTTTCACAGAATGTTTCTAACTGGCTTTGGTTTCTAAATATGTATTCGTAAGTTATTGCTCGTCCGATTTTTGATGTTTTTTTGTGATAGCCCGGTCGTTTATATAATTGTATTTTTCGATAAAGTGAGAGCTTGCTTTTACTAAAGTTTAACACCAACGTGAGTGAAAAATAGTTTGATGTTGTAGTTTTGTAACTATTTTAGTAATTTATATTCACTTTCAAACTTTTATTTGCGATAAATCATTTATGGACTATGAAAGAATGTGTTTAACGGTCTACGGAACCCGCCCAGAGGCATAGGTGCACAATCTTTTCAGAAGGTAAGAGCATTAACACCTCTGTATTATTTCTGTGAACAAACAGTCTTCCTCACCAGTGCGGTGGCACAAATGTTCCCTGTAATGAACATGCTGGAAGAGAAAAGTGTTCCGAAAGTATAAAAAAAATCCAATAATACTTGTCCAAGTTTCCGACAGCTATGGCTCTATGATACTAAGAGATTGGAATACGCTTAACTACAATTCTACCGGCCATACGTCCCGAAAATTTACTAACTTATTATTGCCGTTATCTATACCATCTCTTGAAGCATGTATTATTGCCTAGATAGTAGGCCCAGTGTTTGTGAGCATGCCCAACTGCGCCATCTGCAGTGCGATGTCCGTCTTGTTCAATCCTTAAACATGTTTTTCCAATAATTGGGTATTTGTCTGACTCGTGAACGCCTCCTTCTCATGACTTGAAACTATTGATGAAGCTGTGATGGCTAAGGTTTTAATAACTTGATGTTTGAAGTGCTAAAGTTATTTCAACTTCAGTCATGTCCCGTAATTTTTCCTCAACTCCCATGTTTCGCTTGAAGTATTCTCCCATTGGAAGCACTTGTGTAGCCCCGCGTTGAAGAAAATCCATTGTATTTCTTGGTATCGTGCCTCTCCTCAGCAACCTGGTGTTGTTTCCCCAGTGGATTTATCGTGTAATTTGATGTATAAGTAATATGACCTTCATCGGACTCTATTGTACGAATATATGCTCTGTAAATATCAACCACTATTTTTTATAGAATTGTAATTCGGCTGAGGATTACCATTTAAATAGAAACTCAATCACTAGCAAAAGCCAAGGACTTTAATTACACTACTGATCACGCTTTTGAAAAATTTACCTGTTCCTGACTCTAACATGAAGTTAGAAAAGACAAAAAAAAATCAAATCAACCTAATATTCTTTCATGGTTCCAATTCAATTTGAATTGAATGATGCAGGTGGTCTATCTGAATGATTGTTCCCGTTGATTATATGCGATTATTTCTGTGTTAAAATGGCAATTGTCAGTACTGTTTATGGTTCATCGCTGTCGTATGCCAATGTTGAGGGAGATTATTACCGAAACACTACTAACTATACGCTGTTGTTGAATGTTATGACAATGGACCGGTTCACAATATCTAAATAGATCTACTTACCTAACGTCATATTGCTGAACCTACACAAACTGATTGTTGTACTGGTTAACTGATCGAAATCCCGTAAACTAGGCTTATATTTTTGTTGTTTACTAATAATAGTCCAGATTAAAAACTGATTTCCGCTTCCAGGTTGTTAAAGTTATGAATCCAAATATAAGTTCAGAACTACTTATATTTTGTCAGCTTTCTTGAACAGTTACTTCTTATTATGCTGCGAAAATTAACTTCAGAAGCGTATGTGATGCTAATCTAACTTCTTATGGCTTTAGATTTTCAAATGGCTGTCACTGGTAGTTGTTACGCTTTGGCTATTGAAAAGTACATGTACTGTCACTTTGATAAAACTGCTCTAAACGGGTGCAGCGTTTTGCGGCATACAGGAATTATATGACAGCTCACGCTGGCGTAGAAACATAGAAATCCATCGACTGCAGTTGTCTCAATGGCCAGAATTCTTTTTCGTATCAAATAGTTGCAGGTATCGTCATGGCACAGATTGTGAGAATATTTTGATTTTTCATGACTTTTCTGGACGCCATTTTCTGATTTACAATGATATATTTATTACATGAACACATTCATTGTTGCAGAACTACTATCGGTGCAATAGCTTCAAACACGACCACTGAACTTCATAATATTGCCCAAACAAAATTTAGTGATGTAGAACCCTACACACAGTGACTCGAGTCTGAGTTCGGGTGGACATAGACCCCCTAATCTAACAGGCTGGTTTAATTAGATGGCTGATCCCCACTAGAGCTCTGACAAGTCTATTCTGAGGATAAGCTCCCCAGTAGGGTGTGGCTAATCAGATGGAAATGAAACACTCGATCTAATCTAACCTACAGTCTTACAATGGGTGCAAATACTACGGTTTGATGCCAGTATAGCAGCAACCCGTTTAAATACATTTATTTATCCATTCAATTGCTTGTATAGATAGCATTCTTCTATGTTTCGGATATAAACTTGTTTGTATCATGCAACAGTATGTTCCCATGTGTAAGTGCCATATTCGACAGCCTTCTCCATGCAAGTTTAGTTCCTGTTCAGTATTGCTTTGGTGTGTGTTTTGCCTTTTATTACCTTAACATTCTCACCACTTGCAATATTAAGTTAGGTTTTCAACGACAATACAATTTCAATCATTAATAATAATTACCAATGCTGTAATCGAGATTAGCCACCTTTCATGTATTTTTGTACATAAAGCCTTCTTGTAAAGGTGTAACTTGATATTTCGAGCAGGCTTCTATGATGTTGAAATTATTATTACCCATAAAAATATATGTCGGTATTCATTACTTATTAATTTCCCATGTCCGCTTGAGAGACAGTTGCCCAATGAATGGTACCTACTGATCGTACGGTAAGGAAATAATACTTCAAGTTTTTAAAGAATTTACTAATGTATCTTACAAGCAAGGTGCAGATGATCCTTGGACAGAATGTCTCCACATTATGCAACAAAAAATAGGAAGGGATCTGGAGATTACAACCCGAAACCCGAAGGCCTTGCGCACTGAATTTGTGGACCTTTCAAAATAGGAAACATGATCATGCTACGTAGCAGCTCACTAATATTTATGAGGTTATATGAATGTTAGCCTAAAGCCTTCAGAATCAATGCAGAAACCTGCACCAAGTGCAAAAGAAGGTATCTTAGTGCAGGTTGTTGTTAGCTGTAGGCCTCAACAGAAACATTGGCTAAGCATCATCTAAGAACCACTCTACGCACGGTGAGGTTAACGAACTTTTATTTGGCGTATATCAACTTCTAACACGGGTAACAAAAAATAACGTCAGTTTCTGCTACCTACTTCGTAACAATCATCGTCAGAACATGACACACAGAAAACAAGGACAAAAATCCTTACACAGATCTGTTCTTCCGATAAACTTTTCAAGCTGCAAAAATCTTCGGACATTTTCTTTCATTCCGCAAGACTCAAAGGTCGAGCATAGGCACGATGCAAAATCAATCGAACAGCACGCAATTGTTAACCAAAAACCAGTTGCAGTTCGAAACGGTTGTCAAAATTTGTCAGTCAAACGACCCATTAACTCGTCTGCATACCTCTCCTCAATTCAACTTCTAGTGAATGTTTCGGCTTGATTAAGTATCATCTCCACCAGAGTTCTGACGCAAATCTTGGTCGGCTCCCCGGAAGGGTGTCACTTGACCGTCTACATCAATTAATTTGATCAAATCAATTGATATAGACTGTCAAGTGACATCAACTCTGAATACGGCCTTCCGGGGAGCCCACCAAGATTTGCGTCAGAACTCTGGTGGAAATCTTGGTGGGCTCCCCGGAAGGCCGTATTTAAAGTTGATGTCACTTGACCATCTATATCAAATGCAAATTACTATCAAAAACCTTTCCCATCGAATCCAGAAAAATGATTTTACTACGAGATTTTAAACGTGAATTAAAGGTTATCCAGCCAGCATTCAAGAAGCAGACATTCACATGCCGGTCAGCACAACTGGCAGACTCCGGAAACATGACACAGTAAGACATTTCTGCTAACTGAGTCGGCCAAAACTGTTCGCGCCATTTTTCGGTTCCATGTTACAATCCCAATCCTTCAGCCTTTTTTACCGCCTTACCGGAAAGGTGCGATCTTTGGTTTGACGCGTTAAATAGGGTCGCCAGCACGACCCTATCACGAACTTCAACAAACATTGCAAGCATGAGTACGTATCACACACTAGTCCTATTCAAGTACGACATCTAACCTTACAGTACGAAGGACTTTAGATGCACTTCAACACCAGATGGTTCGGCCAAAACTGTTGGCGCCATTTTATAAAAACACACTAGTCCTAGTCTGCGTAACTTGATTCGCACCATTCCTTCCGAATGTTTCGGTTCCATTCAACAATGTCGCTTTTTAACGCCATTTAATGGTAACGACGATGCAGCGTTGAAAAGCAAGTGCCAGTGGCGCCGAGGCATTAAAGGAAGTGCTGTAGGTTTTAGTATGTGGTGTACAACATAACACATCTACGACTACTGTTGTTGATACAGAAATCAGCTCTAATTAGATATTCCTTAAGTTATTAAATAAATTAGGCTACACATTTCATATCAAAACGTTTATACAGCAGCCTCATTCTGCCGGAATGACGAACAGGACAAAAATATTCGTTCAAAACAAAAAAAAATCACAATAGAACCGAAGACAGAGAAGAAAAAAAAAAGGAGATCAACGTAAAATACGATTACAGTTATATGCACATACGTGATACTACCACGACAACTAGTAATAATGAGAGTAAATATAATAAATTGCAAATGTTTACGTATAAAATGATAACTAGTCAAACACGTCTACTGATGCAGTGCATGGAAGCCTAAAGACGCAACTAGTGGGTAGAATTGATTTCGAGTCCATGTATGTCGCCACAAAGGATGCGGTAGGTGGCATCACAACTTTGTGTGAGAGGAGAACGTGAGCAAAAGCTTAATCATGCTCTAACAGAACAGTGAGCCAACGGATCTAAGTTAGCTTACAGTTTTTCAACAGTTCCATTTTATTTGTTTTCGAGTAGGTGAAGAAAAATACTAACAATACAGCGTCGGTGGTCGAAGTGCCGCGCTATCGAGCTAATTATGGAATCAAGTAGCCGCGCTACAGGTTATTCTGCTTGCAACTGTTACCTACTCGGTATGAGCTATTATACGCGACCATGTAAAACTGACATATCTCACCATCTCCGACACGGGCTTGTATTACGTTACAAAACAAAATCTCCGATTCTCGTTCTTCAAATTATCCAAAGCTTGCCGTATCAGCATGATTTTTAGCGGAACGACTTGTCAACACGTCTGCGCAAGAAGAGATCTACATGTGCATTTTAACAAGGCAGCTCATGAGTAGTAATAATAGTAATAATAGCAAGAATGATAAATAAGATGGAGGATAATAAAGAACTACATACGATACCAATCAGACAGAAATGATGGTGTGAATAACTAGGAGAAGCCAGCATGGTGAGAAAAACTAGGCACCATCAAGAGAATAGCAATTATGAGTCAAAGTGGCGACAGCAGGATAGCGGAAAGTCCTACTGATTTCAGCGACAACTAGAAGTCATCATGATCGGATTTCATTGGCCTTGATTTGTTTCTCAATTCCACCGGCGAATTCCATTCGAATTTGTACCACAACCTTGCCCCAATTCAAGAGCCAAAGGGTGGGATAGAAATGATACCAGCAGTTACTAGCCCACGTTGTCTTTACATCATTGCAATTATATGAAACACGAAATCACTGATAAAATATGGAGACAACGTATATATAAACTTCAAATCAAATATATAAGCAGCGTTATTACCAGGACTGAAGGCAGGTATTACCAAGCTTCGTCGATACCTTGTTACCGTAGATATAATCAATTAAATTTCACTTAGACTATTAAAACCAGCAGTAATTCAAGTAGCTCACTGATAAAAGCACCAAGCCAGCATCAAAGGGCTGTCGTCGATGGTTTGCTCGACAACATAATCGAATTCATTGCTACATCATGCAAAATAAACCTTTCCTTCTTCCAAAATATTCAGAAGTGTTTTCTCGTGTATAGTGTTCTTGAGTGGTGACATTTTTTTAGCGTATTCATAGTGTAAAAAGTGTGGAACATCGTAAGAATGGTTGTTAAATAGGTTCCTAATTACTGTGAGTATCACGAGAAAACACATTTCATAATTGCCTAAAATAACAGGTAAATAAAGAGATACATAGCAAGATAAGTACACAAGTTAAATAAATCATTGGACCAAATCAGCACATCAAAGTGTTTGAATACGCCTGAACTATTCGATATCTAAGACACAAAGTATATGGTTGCTGACCAGAAAAGTATTCACTTAAATCATGTGAAAGATTAAAAATCACTAACTTCCATTCCTAGCTCACGTTTGACATCGCACTTCAAGATAATTAAAATGAATTCTGACTACTGAGGATTTGAACAGGCCTTCAAGTTTCACGCAAACAAAGATGTAGCCAAGGGTGATTGTTGATGAACGATTCATTATGACCACTGACGGTCGGGTGCGGCCGCTGCATGTAACACATTGAGGCATCCAACGAATACGGGCATGGTTTATGACCTCAAACGAGTCGTTTACGATACTCATCATCAGCCTTGCTCGTTAATCACAGCACACAAGTAATAAAGTATGGCCAGCAGACATACATGCCGCTTTCGAAGGTGACCGCAGAACGAGACGACGAATCGTACCGCGCGAGACCTCGTCAATATCTTTTCATGGGTTGTCAACTCAAAAAAATACCTGAAGAAGACACGGTTACCATCTGCAGGAGTGGAATTATTCGGAAATTAAATTTAGCCAAACTGCAATTCATCAAATTGAAGGCTTAATCACATGTTCACGAACAGGTGCAATCATTAAACTTTTAAAACCGTATGGTCCGTCGTCTAAAATCTTCACTTCATTCAGCATGTTGTTCAGTGACCCGAGTTGGTCGCAGCATTCACAATCTAATGATCAGTAACCCAGATGACCACAGTTTAGGATATCAAGTAAAGTCACCCTGCCAAGAATCACAGTCGTCTGACCGACCCTAGGCAACCTACGACTAACGCTTGGCTAGTGGGCGCTAAGGGTAGAGTCAAAGACGAGCACCCGAGCTGGCAAAGCAACGCGCCTTACGACAAGCGGGACTGAGACAGGGTGTTGAGTTGGTCAACACAACTCTTCTACGAGATGGTAATCTAGGTTGGGCTTGCGTGTAATATCCGGTAAACTAACTCGCCACCTATGATAGGAGCGTGTTTCTCTTAGATGGTCTATCACAGACTTCACACTACAATTGCTCGCACAGCCACTCAGATCGTAGTCCACATGAGTTCACGAGAACCGAACATCTCACACATCGCAACTTTTGGAGCTCAAGTCAAACCAGGCATATTGTTCAGTGCAAATATCCACCGAGTGAAGGTGCAACTAAACAACAATCAGGCATTCAACAACATTATTATTTCAGACCAAATAAAGAGTACCACCGAACAGAATGATAACGTTAGCTACGTTTCAGAATTGAAAATATTTGTAGATATATGTCACTAAGACTGCTACAAACACGTAAAAAGCAGCAAAATCATTACCTCATAGTAACCTAACAATGCAAATAGCAGTCTTTAAACCAAGCAATTTCGTCACTTTGGAAAATTTCCTAAAATCACAAGGCCGCGCAAAATGCTTAAGCGTTGATCCAATAGTGTTAAAACAGTTCAAACATTACCGATACAATTATTTCAACAGATAATACGCTTGAGAGGATAAAAATTTGGCATCCACATAAGTTGACCCTAACTGAGACAGCTTCACGCTTCTCTCTGCCGATTGTACTGGAAAAAGGTGCGAGCCACGAACCTTCTCGAGATAATTCTGTAATGGCGGACACTCGACGGAATAAAAATAAATACCAGAGTTCCCTTCCGGAGAAATAAGGATAATAGCCTAACAGGTTTAGTGGAGGGGACAACAATGTATTTTCATTACTACAGTTTCATATCCTGATTTTTGACGTAGCTAAAAAATCAAGACAGCTAGGAAAAAACATCAACAATTCATTCGAAAAGATAAACACAGTGGACTAGGAGAAGAAAGGTGAAAATGACTACAACAGTGAGAAAATCCCAGTTCTTCACAAGAATACTTCCAAAGTAACGAATACTTATATTTATCATAAGAAAATAAGGATACTGGGATACCACTACAGCAACAAACGAGAGGTAATATTAGGATGCACAGAAAATGTGTCAGCCAAACTGCGTAAACGCCAATCTCGAGTTTTATGCTACTACTACCAAAAACGGAAGAGCAGAGAACGAAGTTTAGCCCTTGACTTTTTCATGTGGCCTTGAAAACCATGAGCGCTCCTAGAACAGATAAAAAAAATAACAATGAACGACAAGTTGATATTTATTCGCTGAACGCTCAAGCTGCGCCTCACCCATCTGGACTTGTTTCGTTCATGGTGTTTGTAAACTGGTCTCGTATACCACACAAACCATTGTAACATCAAGCAAACGAGCACAACAAACCGTACAATACCCCACATACAACTGAATAATGCGCACTTACACACTCGGTGCTACGTCGAAAACCTTTCAGGCACCACACACAACTGGGTCGTACCACATGCAACTATAACACACAATAATCGCATAATCAAACACCTCTGCTGCGCAGACTCAGCCAATCGCCTGAATACAGAGTATGCTAAGTTTTGGATGTTAGGAAGTTAGGAAATATTGGAGACAAAGAAAATTCATGTTGAAAAGGAAAGCACGCACACCTTAGTCACTAGAAATCATTGGGAAAGACAAAAATGGGACTCGATGCAAAAAAGGAGTTCAGATACTTCAAGTAAATGAAATTGTGTGGCTGGTTCATAAATGACGGCAACATAGGAACTTGTGAATTGATTTCTGACCTGAGAACTAGAGGCTGAATGTGACACTGTCTAATGGCGATGTTCCAGCGACTTATTGTCATCGGCTGCACGTATCTGGTGCCGATCAATGAAAATTTACACTGTGCCAACTAATGGCGAGTGGTGATTTTCATTCTTGTGGAAGACGGTAATGCACTGCAGAAGCGGGTGTAAGAAGCCGTCTTGCCGCAAATTAATCAAGCAAACAGCACTTAGTTGATGGCTCGTACGATCGGTCTGCTCCATTGGTCAATTGAAAAGAGTATGAAATGCTTGCAACACCAAAACGACGGATCCGAAAAGGGCAACTGTTCAAATCCATGAAAGAGCATCAATCATGTGAGCAAACATTATTTCGGTACCGTGGCTCCAATGGCAAACTCTTAGTACTTGAGATAATATGCAATCGAAAATTGAAAAATAGTGTGAATGTTATGATTAATGAAGCACAGTTAGCTCCTTAACCTTCTCAACAACACGGAGAAAAATACGAATAAAATACATAGTTTACGAATTGCTCCGTCACCTCATTAAATGTACCAAGTCTAGTAGTTACTACCATATTACAATATGTTCAGAGGTCTCTTTATAACAAGCGAGTATTACAGAGCAGGACACAAGAGTTATACTCCAGCGAAAAAGCAACGCGCTGTTGTAACGAGTCCCTCAGACGCGTTATTGACACACCAAGCCACGTGATCGACAGTCGCCAATAAATCATCCTAGATAAGCTTTCTGTTTACACTACTAGATGGCAGCGAGAAACCACACCAGTTTGCAATACTTCAAGAAGAGCGTTGGCTTGCTTTGCTGTCAGCCTCAGTTGAGTTACGTACACTTACCATACACAGACACACTCAAGTGAAGAGTCACTCTTGGTCACTGCAACAGTTGAATTAAGAGAGAAGGAGGATGATGATGAGGAGAAGGAGGATAAGATGAGGAACGATAATGAAGGCACACGCACACAGACCAACTATGATGTTGACGAGGCTGTTGTTGTTGATGCTTCTTCTGCTGCCGTTCACCGTCAGCGTCGGCCACATCAGGACGGCGCTCAGTCGACTCCGCCTGGAGGTTAACGAGTCAACGTCACTGCCACGTGCTCGCAGAGGCAAGGTTGGCGTACGTATTTGAACACGATTCCATCAAAGTTTCATCATGATATTCTGAATTCGCTAACAGTCTAGATGTTTCTCACCTTCGGAACCGCAGCATTTAATGGTGATGACAGCAGAGGGGGTCTTCAAACAGCCCGCTTACTGTGCCCCAAAGCTACGACGCTGGCTGGGGGGCTGGTACACCCCCTGCGAGGCGCCACCCCGCAGCGACACTGGCACGGCAACGGCTGCGGGAGGAGCCTGGCCCGCTCGGATGGGCTTGGCTGGAGGGGAGGAGAGGCGGATTAGATTCAAGTGACCTGGCTTGCTAGCACGAATAGTCATGTGGCAAGAAAACTCAGACAATAGAAGTGACAATTGCAGCAAACCTTAGCATATCCCCTCACTGAAATGGCATGTGCAACAAAAATACAGCGTAATGCATAACTTTTGGACAAGGAGCAGGAACAGTGTCTATACTCTCCTGACATAGGCTTTGCTCCAAGATTGGTTTGCTATGATCTGATATTATGTTGAATTTAATTGGCAAATGCAACGCATTCATGAGATATTGCAAGAGATTATTGATTACACTTAACGCTAATAAACTGTAGCAACGGCAAAGCCCTGCAACATATTTGACTAGAGAAGCCCAGCCGCAGACTGTATTATTAGGCGATAACCTCGCGAATGCCGATGATGTCGGGAACTCTCTCCTGTGGACAGGAGCCTGCAATGGACTGACGCAATGTCGGTTTCTTACCAATCTGAGCGGCGACAGTGCGCCTGGCGAGGTTCTTCTGTCGCACGGCCTCCTTGATGCGGTCCACCTCTTGCTGGTAGCGCTTGCGGTCCTTCATCGCGCCTTCCTTAGCCTCCTTCAGGGCAGTCTCTAGGGCCTGGCCGAGGAAGAATACAGGTTTACTCAGATACGAATATAGACACAAGGCCGCATCCCCCAGAAAAGGGGGTGGCCGACGGCAAGGCGCACCTCACACCCTCATACGCTCACACAACTTAGCCCTTTTGTGCTAAAAGGTCTAGCCGGTACCCTCTCAACATACACTCTGGGTCACGACTGCAGTCCGAGGATCCGTCGTCAGCAGCAGGGCCCGTCAGTTTTTACTGGTTTACCCCCGCCGGCGTTATTATGGATGCCCCCCCCCCCCCACCTACGACCATCACGACAGCGGGATGCCAAGGGCGGGAAAGCACATCAGAGCAGCGTCAAAATCAACCAATCACCACTCACGCCTGTTCATTGCACGCTCTCTCGCTACCTCCACATTCATGTCTACTTCCTAACGCCTGCTTCACACCATCCATGCACCCAAATTTCGGTCTACCTCTAGGACTGCAACCATTCGCCTCCGCAGTCATCACCCCTTTCACCAATCTCCCCTCATTCATCCTCTCCATGTGCCCGAACCATCTCAGAACACGCGAATCCACTCTGTCCTCCAACTTCTTCACCATCCCTGTTCTGATTCGAATCACATCGTTGGTGATCCGGTCTCTCAGGGTTACTCCAGCCATGCTCCTCAAACATTTCATCTCGAAAACATTCAACCTTCTTCCCTCCTCTGCTCTCACCTCTCAAGTATCAGCTCCGTAGAGCACAGTTGGGACAACAACACCCTCATACAGCCCTCTCTTTGCTTCCATCCCCAACGTCCTACAGCTCATTACACTCTTTAGTGCACCCAACACTTTACACCCCTCCTTCACTCGCGCATTCACTTCAGTTTAAACTAGTTCAGTTATCTCCACATGGGAGCCCAGATACTTAAAACACTGGACTTCCTCCAAGACCTCTCCACTTAAGGTGACACTAATTTTGCTCGCATCGACAGTCCTCGAGCATCTCATTACTTTACTCTTACCCACGTTCACTCGAAGCTTCCCCCTCTCACACACTCTACCAAACTCAGACACTAGCCTACATAGCTTCTCCTCTGAATCCGCAACCAGGGCCGTATCATCAGCACATAGCAACTGGCTCAACTACCAACTCCGCCCATTCGCTTCCAACAGTTCCAAGCCACGACCCAGCTCACTCGCGGTCACCTCCCTGACCACTCCATCCATATAGAGGTTGAACAGCCAGGGAGACATCGCGCAGCCTTGTCTCAGTCCCACTTTCACTGTGAACCAATCACTCACCTCGCTTCCCACTCTGACACATGCTCGGCTGCCAGCATAGAAATTCAGCACCGCTTTCAACAGATGTCCGCCCACTCCATACACACGCAACACCCTTTACAGCGCTTCCCTGTCAATCCTGTCGTATGCCTTCTCCAGATCCATGAAGGCCCAGAACACATCCTTTCCTTTGGTAAGGTAGTTCTCACAGAATTGTCTCACTGCAAAA
>SDVV010020870.1:0-13238 GCA_016164225.1 Gammarus roeselii | reverse complement strand
TATACATACATAATTTAATTTTTATCATCCGTTAAAAACATTCTTTAGGGTGTGTGCGGGCCTATGTGAGTTGGAGAGCTCATACACAAACGATATGGAATTCCCCAAAAAAAACATAATGAAAGTGCGGTTTATCTGCTGATACATTGACTAGGAGTGGGTGTGAGTTAGAGAGCCCCTGCCATACATGCCTGTGTGATCCGGGCTGGTCATATGTAAAGTGGCGATGTACGAGGATATCCCTGTCGTGACGTGACTGTAAATTACTCGTTTTACGGAAACACGAAAGTAGTTTTAATGTATCCTATTATATATTCACTATCGGGGTAAAATTCATAGCAGAAAAAGCTGTTGGGCTGGGAGGAGAGTGTGGAAAGGGTTCAACCGGGTTTCACAATCCAATACTATTTTGTTTATTCCACCAAAGTCATGATAATTTATTTCATGGTCGGAACAATACAAAGTTAACGAGACAGAATAATTTGCTGTGAGTTTACAGGATTCAGCAATGGCGCAACAGTGATTGAATTAACACTTACTATTTGTTCGAAGACAATTTGAACAGTAGTCAGGGGAACATGGTATGTGAAGTAATGTTCTTGATCTGTCGACTAGATGATATGGTTGATGCTCAGAACGAGCTGCAAAATATATTTTTTTGCTGACAGTTTTAGAGTAACCCTATTAGGCACGCCACGAGACGTCTCGACGGAGTCCCGCGTTGCCGCTTTAGTAGGTCTTTATAAACCATGAATTTTCTTCGAACAGTTGTTGATTAACTGTTATGACTAGGCAAATGACCTTCAGTCATCATGTGTAGCATGAATCTCTTTTGCCAGTAGTATAGTCAATCGATAAGATATTGCGGAGGAAAGAAAAATAATATGCTCCATAGTAAAAGTTTAACTGGAACGTTTACCCCCCGGCGCATCAGGCGGAGCGCGCTCTCGTCAACGAAACCTCCTCCTGCGACCAAAAAGGTAAGATAGATGGAGTAAGCGTAAAGGCTTTCTACAGTATTTGCGTGTCTGCCATTTCGTTCGAAGTGGCTGCGTTGGAGAAGGCTGTAATTCGGAATGACTGTGATTTTTGCAGCCAACCAGAGCGTGCCTTAGACGCTATCAGGGCTGGCAGTTGCGTTGGTGCAGTGGCGTTAGGTTGGTATGACGGCTCGTGGCCGACTGGCTGAACCGGAGCATGGCCCTTGCATGGGCCTCAGCCAAGGAGGTTGTATATATGGAGGCGGCACAACCTGTTGCATGAACGTTATCGAGTGAAGCCAAGTCACAGCCACATGGCGGCCGAAATGTGGAGGACAGGAATAGTGAAGTACAGATACATATGGAGTAATTCATTCATAGTGCTCTAACTCTTGATAGCAGGAGTTTATTCTGGTATGGGGCATGCCAAGATTGAGGAAAACCCAGACCTTGAAAAATAGATTGTTTTCATCTATTTATAAGAACACATTGTTACATTAGAGTTCATTGAAATGCATCAACTTGTTAAAAAAATGCAGACTCTTGGTGTTCTCTAGTTGCTCTACATTCGAATAGTTTTCATTCGCAGCATTTAAGTATCAAACTTGAAGTTATTTAGGAGCAATGCATTTTATCAGAATGCACACGTGATTTTCTAAAGGATTACAACTTGACTTAGGTCACTTGGTCGCATGTAACTGTTAATTAAAGTTTCATGCAGGGGCAAGTTGGATGCACGCAAAGATGATGGGCTTCCGTGCCATTGTGATATTAGTTTTTATTCAAGGTCCGTGCAGCTATAATAAACTGTGCAATGTTTTACATAAATTGTGCGATGAAAAATACCCCAAAATGAGGAGAACAATGCACAAGTTTTTATGTACAAAAAATCAGGACCAAGGGGATAATTATTATCTTCAACATATACTAATTAAGGCAATTCAGGCAAACGTGTGCTATTAAACGAATAATTGACTAAACGCTTTTCAGTGTTAACGCTGAAACCAAGCAAGAATAATTTATGTTGACGATTAGATCTCGATTTCTAAGCGATAAGGTGATGCGTTTCCATGAAAATGAATAGATAACTATTTAGAGGATCATTATCAGCAATATTAAATACGATGCGAAGATTTCATGGGCGATGGCTTTTCGAAGAGTCTTGCAATTTGACGGGAAACATGTGGTTACCTCGCAGATGCGCCCAGTCAAAGCACTGTTCTTTCTCTAAATGATACAGATACACAATATCAACTATTTTCAAGTCTATAATGCACTTACCTAAGAAAAGTGACCACGGTGTTATAAGTTCGCCGCTCAAAGCGGTCAAAGCACTGAAAAAGCCGTCATAGTAGTGATAAGTCTTCCTTCTTCATTCATTTCAATGTATTGCCGCGCGCTAGGTTGCCCCTCCTTGTAAGACCACTTGCCGCTCCATGCAGAGCTCTCACTACGTGCGCTCCGCATAATGGCAGAAGCGGATGCAGTCATTTTATCAATAAACTGGTAGTTCAATGACACTGCAAAATATAAATGTTTTGTTCAATTCCTATTGATAAGCTAACAGTTCTGCCGCCACAGTTGATTCAAATACATGCAAATGCTGATATGGATAAAATAGATGAACTCTATGGGTGTCTATATAAATCAGTTTTGGGGTTTGCGAGAGATGCGTTCGGGATAAAAACGCAGCGCGGAATGAACCGGATCCCGGACTGTACCAGGCATGCATTTGTCTTGCAGGACGCAAACGTAGCGCCATATGTGCAATAAACTCAACTAGTTTATGTGATTAAATGATTAATAGGCGGACGATCAATTTCTAGAAGGAACTGAAAAATCTAGAACTGAAAAACAGCTTTGTTTCTCAATGTGTGAATGATATTAGAAGGGAGGAAAGTTTTGCCGAGATGTGGCGCCACCACTTTGATGGAAAAATTAACAGTGTCGACAACGATGCTGACTCGAAGCTTGTTAATGAGCCTCTTTATCAGGAAAGCAATAATAATGATTATGAAGTAAATATGTGGGAGCTCCGATCAACAGTTAAGAGATTAAAAACTGGAAAAGCTGTTGGGAAGGATGGAATACCGGTAAAAGTCTTTACGTATGGTTCTGTTCAATTCCTTCATGTCATGTATATTTTCTTCATTGGATGTATTGAGTCTAATTACCTACCAAAGCCACTAATGGAGAAAAATGTAAAACCTATTATAAAAACAAAGACAAAATGCACGACAGATGTAGGCAATTACAGACCAATATCAATTTCTACTGCCCCATCGAAGCTACTAGAAATTCTGATTCAGAACAAACTTCACGAGTGATTCTAATCAACATCAAACCAATTTACCTTTGAGCCTCAATTTGGAACGGAAATAGCTATTTTTACCCTAAAAGATACCATTATTTGCTTTGTCACTAGATGCCAAATAAATACTTTGACCGCGTTAATCATTGGACACGGTTCATTTACTAATTGAAAGGGGGGGGGGGATCTGGGGAACCTCGTAAAACCACTAAAATACTAGTACGAACAACAATAATGTCCAGTACGATGGGGAAATTCAACATCGAACCCGTTCCGAACAACCAATAAAATAAGGCAGGGAGGCTTTCTCATGTCCCTCCTATTCAATGTGTATGTAGACTGCCTACACGAACGTCTTGCTCTAAGCGTGTTGGGTGTCATACTGGCGGCTGCTGTATTAACGCAAATATCTATGCTGACAGTATGGTCCTGCTAGCCCTTCATGTGGATGCACTACAAATTATGCTGAACATTTATGCGAGGCTGAGGCCGTAACACTGGATATTGAGCACAATACTTTCAAAAATGTTTAAAAGAATAGCTTATTAAACGAAACGCAGTTGGATTATGTGGACAGTTTTCCCTGCTTAGGTCACAATAACAAACAACCGGCGTGACTATGGTGATGTCTCCAAACAACTTCGGAAAGTCAATCAGCTTATAAGGAAATTCAACTTCTGCACGACTTCAGTTAAAATACAGCCCTTCAACACCTACTGCTACCCTATCTAGTGCAACTCACTGTGGTCTAGATTTACGAGAGTTACTATCAGTGAACTGAGAGTGGCATACAATGATATTTTCCAGAGGTTGATTGGTGTACCTGGAGGAACGAGTGCCTACTTCGTATACGCAACATATGATGTTGACTGTTTTAAGGTACGAGCTAGAAAAAGTACCAACAGCCTCCAGGAGAGTGTTGTTAAATTCCTTCCTGGAGGCCTTGTGTATTAGTGAGGGATAAGAATTATCTCCAGTAATAGAGAGGTGGGACAGAATCCTGCTGGGACAGGACGATTCTGGTATTAATAATAATGTTTGAAATCTATCTGCCTTTCCATTTTGTGGGCCCATTGTGCGTATGTGGATGTCAGGCTGGGAAGCATCCCTGATACGTTGACTGAGGTTGCTATGTATTTTTCATCTAAAATACTGAGTTTTGTAACATACAAATTCATGGGGGATGGTCATGAAAAGCATCCAGGGCACTTGACACTAAGTAAATTTTCCTTCAGCCCTACTCTGTCTTGTCTCCATGTATGTTCTTATGGTGCGTAATTTGAATGTAGTGGTAGGAATACTTCGTCAAACTTGTTTCTCTTCAATTATTTATGTACCATCGAGTGCTTCAATAAAGACTAGTATTATTATTATTATTATTATTATTATCAGTATTATTAAACAGAGCTGGGCAGTTGGAGAGAAGCAGTCACGTTAGACGGACCTACAAGTAGAGTATTGGTGTTTCAGGATTCATCTGTTCGTAGCACAATATGTTAGAATTTGTTTCACTCATTGAATAAATTATCATTTAAATATCTTTGATTTCATTTCCTTGTTAAGTTGTAATTGAGAGGCGGAGTAGAAAGCTCGACTACACTTTATCATCAAATAAGGAACTGGCACTGGCGCTCTACCACGTTAATCATCGACCTATTACTATTTCGGATCAATGTTTTACCTCCAGACGCAGCTGGTCCAGGCTGTGTGACGTCATCAAAAGTGCACCCTTGCATGCAGTGTTGCCTCATCAATACAGTTGTTTGCAATATTGAATCTGTTCCAACTCATTAATCCTGTCTCCTGACAAGATAACTTCCTATGTTCAATTGATTGCTCATCTGTTTCTTCAATTCTTTGAGGGCTAAGAACTGTTTGCTTGTAAATTAGTATGGTCCTTTCCTTCATTGTGCGAGAGGCCTCTGTGTCAACATGTCCATGTTAACGTCTATTTGCTTCTCCAAGCTCCTGTTTCTTCACTCCGGCCTGGTTAAACGTTTGTTGACCTGTCCGACTGTCCCATCACATATCTGCTCTTTTATCAATCCCTCCATCCACCTTCAATCCCTTCACATGTCTTCTCTTTCACCTATCCTTCTGTCCGACCGTTCACGTACTGATAGATTACAAAATTTCAATTAACATAGAATTGAAAAATAATCATGGAGTTTAAATTCAATAACATTTTTTCAAGTCATCGTCTAAAATTAGAAGTAACTGGCCGCTACACAGATTTTTGAGCACAAAAAATATAAATCGGCATTACCCCCACGCAGTAAACGGTCATGAAACGAGCACTTATAATGTTAGTTTATGAAGCATTTCGGGAATACTAAAGTTTACAGGCAGCCTGGATTGAATCAGCGACCTACTGAATTTGAAAGAAATACTTTTTCCCCGTGATAGTAGGTGAGAGTAGTACTCGGTCCCCGTGATAGTAGGTGCTAGTAGTTGGGTCCCGTGATAGTAGGGGAGAGTAGTACTTGGTCCCCGTGATAGTAGGTGACAGTAGTACTTGGTCCCCGTGATAGTAGGTGATAGTAGTACTTGATCCCTGTGCTAGTAGGCGATAGTCGTGCTTGGTCCCGTGATAGTAGGTGATAGTAGTACTTGGTCCCCGTGATAGTAGGTGATAGTAGTACTTGGTCCCGGTGATAGTAGTTGGTCCCCGTGATAGTAGGTGATAATAGTACTAGGGTAAATGCATCCATTTATTCTTCTTCTGACCAATATGTTTGAGACAATATTCCAATTTATGTCTGAACAATAGTTTTTTTTTAAATATCGGTTAGGATAAACTGCATCGTCCCCGTCCATCCTGCACGTTATGGGCTTCCATCCAGCGAAGTGGCTCTTACTGTCCACGACCGGCCACGGATGACAGGTGTGAGATTACCGTCTCTTTGGCACGCTCGCTGATGATGGACGTGATAACATAATATTCGCAATGGACATGACAGATATGATGGACATTATGGACATAATGGACACGATGGACATGATGGACATGATAGGCATGATGGGCATGATGGACACGATGGATATGATGAACATGATGGACATGATATACATGATGGACATGATGGACACGATGGACATGATGGACATGATGGACATGATGGAAATGATGGACACGATGGACATGATGGACACGATGAACATGATGGACATGATATACATGATGGGCATGATGGACATGATGGACATGATGGACATAATGGACATGATGGACATGATGGACATGATGGACATGATGGACGTGATAGACATGATGTACATGATGGACATGAAGGACTAGATGGTCATGAAGGACTAGGTGGGTATGATGAAAGGTTCGATATGATGGACAAGATGGACATGATGGACATGACGGACATGATGGACATGATGGACATGACGGACATGATAGACATGATGGACATGATGAAAATGATGAACATGATGGACATGATAGACATGATGATAATGGTGTTCATGGTGGTCACGATGGACATGATGGACATTAAGGACATGACAGACTTGATGGGTATGACTTGACGGACATGAAGGACATGATGAACATGGTGGACTAGATGGACTTGATGAACTGTTTGACATGACGGGCATGATAGACATCTTACAATAAAACCACATTTTGCATTGTAATATAGATATTTTTTTGTGTGACTGATCACTTTACATTTCATTTTATTTTAAAGTTACGAAATTAATTTGTTTGTGAATCCTTACAATCCATTGCGTCATACAGTCCTGCATCAAATAAACACAATCATCTTTTGAGAGCAGCTACGATGCAGAGGTTACTTTCTTTGACCATTTGACATTTATCTAATTTTGACGATTCTAGTCAGTGTCAAATGGACGACGATCAACGGTTATTGCTGTAATTTCCAACACTTGCATAATTGATATGGAGTTGTTATTGATAAGCTGACGTCTTAATAAGTATCCCTGAGGTAGATAGTGAGTCTTCAATACATAAGTTATGTCACACCATAGCATTTCTGTTTCTTGTTTATTGATGAAGACTTATGTAATATGTAGAAAACAAATTACGTTCAACTATTTCAACCGATTGAAATTGTTTTTCGTTATCCCACCAAAGAAATAACTCCATGTCTAGCAATTTTCCAACATTTGTTATGGTGTTTGGTCTATTGCTGGAGGGTTGTAACATAAACACTGTTCAATTAGTTGATTCCGCGCTGACAACAGCGGGCACATTTTCCCTTATAATATTATATGTTCTAAATCCTAATTAAAGATATGAGCCTAAATAATTAATTGTATATTCAGCCGTAGTGGAGGCTTGTTTAAACATAGGATTATTATTTTCATTTTATATTGCCCAATTATGCTCTGCCTTGAAAACCTTAACTATCACAACCAACAGCACCAACACCAGAGACTGTTTGTACGGCCTTAATAAGCCTAATTTATATGCTCTGCTGCTCGCGCATTATGGTTTATTAAATGCAAACTAGCTCGAAAAAGAAGACAACAGGAATGTTAAAAAATATACTCTAATATCAACTACACCTGTATGTGGAGGCATCACCGAAATAAATATTTTAATGGAGCTCAACACGAAGGGAAATTATAAAAGAAGGGGGCACGTTGTTCGTGGGTCCTGCACCGTGAAGAGATCAGTTTCCTTTGATAGCATACTCGGGTATGATGTTGCGAAGAGGTGGGGTGGCAAAGACTGAGGAGCAAAAGTTGGTGTACAATCGAAACGTTATCAATAAAGTGCGCACGGGTTACTGTTTCTCCGTGGTCTTTGATGAGGTGAGTCCTGAAGGAGCCACTCTGAACGTGGAAGGGGATACGTTTAGCAAGGGTGCACTGGGTGGATCCAATAGAGTACGGATTGGGAACTTGGCAATCTTTCACGGGACAATTAAGTTTGTATAATACATTGGACTTTCTCAGAGGATCTTACGGGGGGTTACAATTATCTTTAATGAATAATTTTCGGGTCTTCTTGTTTTTTTTAACAGATGTTTAGTTTCAAAACATCTTCATCTTCATCTTCATCAAAGTTGATAAAAAAAAATATGTTATCCTCGATCACTCCACCTACAAGTAGAATTTGGATGACATCCTCAGTGACTAGACCAAATTTGTAAAAAATAACAGCCGATCGGACTAAGGAATTAAAATCGAAATTAAATAATCTAAGAACTGCTTCTAATTCTGCTATCGATCAAGTTCATTTTAACGAAGAGGAAAGAGATTTTTCCCCGGGATACATCTATGGTAATGTTAAAACTCACAAAAGTACAACAGATCCGCCTCTTCGTCCTATTATCTCCCAGGTGACTACACCTACGTAACTAGTGGCTAAGAAACTAAATGAAATTATCTAGCCTTACTTGCAAAAGCAGTACTCTATCACATCAACTGACGAGCTGCTCCATGTCCTACACTCAACTCAACCTGACGGATTTCTAGCATCACTCGATGCAGTAAGTTTGTTCACCAATGAGCCCATACTGTAGATACAACTATTGAAATTATCCTTGAATGATTTTATAGGACTCCAACGATGCCTCGACTGCTCTTGCCGGAAGGAATCGTGAAAGAACTGTTCATAATCTGCACCAAGGAGGCTCCGTTTCGTTACATCGATGGGTCGTTGTACCGAAAATATGACGGCATCGCAATGGGTTGTCCTCTAATCTGGAAGCCGAAGTTCTTGCTCAAGACAGTCTGCGACCTAACCTGTACCTGCGTTATGTCAATGATATTTTTGTTGTGGCAAAGGACGAAGAAAATCTCGAGGCGTTGCGCGTTGCTCGTGGAGAGCGATCTGTCCTGTAGTTCACGCATGAAGTTGGCCTCCATCAACTCCGGTTCATTGATGTTAATATCGATGTGGATAACAACGCATTTGACACACGTTTTTTTGTGGAAGAAACAAATTCAGGAGAGTGCATGGACTTTCACAGTGACTGTCCCGGACGGTACAAAGCGTGAGTTGTATTTTCCGCGGTCAATCGTGCCTACAAAGTCTCGTCCGATCCACATAAATTTTAAGAAGAAATACAGAGACTAAAACAAATTTTTGCTAACAATAATAACCCAATGTCTGTCGTGGGAAGAAAAATCCAAAAGTTTAGAAGAAAGATGGAATTACAACATGAAAAAATGAAGCTCGAAGACAGTAACCATCAAAACGGAGGCTTAACACGTGAGCTCTTTTACGCCAACCAAATGAACGTTAATTACCAGACAGATGAGAGGATGTTGAGGAGTATTTTTAAAGATTAAGTCAGGTGTATCAAAGCTGAAGATGATTTAAAACTTGATATCTATTAAAAAAAGAACGAGACCCGAAATTTAATCATGAAAAACAATTGGAACGCCCCGCAAGATCCTTTGAGATGGTTCAATGTAGTATGCAAACTTAATTATCCCGTGGAAGATTGCAGACTTCTCAACTCGTACTATATTAGATCCACCCAGTGCACCCTTGCTCAACGTTTCCCCTTCCACGTTCAGAGTGGCTCCTTCAGGACTCACCTCATCGAAGACCACAGAGAAACAGTAACCCGAGCGCAATAAACAGTTACAGCCCTCCATCAACAATCAACAAGAAAACATGTCAACTAATCTCAAGTTGTTCAACGCCATTGCCCATAATAAACACACCTAACCCCGTAACGCCATAAGAAGTGGCCCTACTCATTCACTAAGTGACCCTCGCCCCCAGCCAGCTGCTCCATCACCAAACCACCCGTACATTTTACGAATTAGACGATAAACGTTTTAGAATTTCGCTATTTTCTGTCGTATCATATGAACCAACGTCTCTTATATGTCGACTTAAAACTTCTAACAAATTCAAAATTCTGTACATTTGATTTTTGTAACTCTGAAGACGACTATTGTGTCAAAACGCGTCAGTACTCCTTAATATAATGGATCCAGTTAATATTGCCTTTCCTGATAACCTGCAGGAAAATGTTGTAACAGTATTTCGATCGAAGGCTATCAACTCCATTGGATTAAAAAGTACACCAAAAACTTGTTTTTAGGAATATTAATATTCCAACTCATCGACATATCTCCAGCTTGTATCCGAACATCTCCAGCTTGAATCCGAGGGAGTGGTTACTTTTTATAGGCCCTCAAAATATTTTTAATATTGACTTAAGAGTGTCCTACTTCATGCCGTAGGAAGAAGAAGAATGAACCCAATTCTTGTAGAAGGAGGGTTGGTCTGCAAAATTTAAATACGGGAGCATTATTGGAACAAACTCACACCAGCGCCGATTAAATGAGGTCAGGCACGACTGACATCCACGCAATATATTTAACGTATGACACGTTGATACACTGCATTCACAGTTTATCTTGCACCCGCTACGGTCAATTAGAACGTTGGGGATTGTTATCTCTCGCAGTACGTATGATGGAGACTCAAAGTTTCACACAGTGCCGTTGTGTTTTACAGTAGAATAATGAGGGTCATATAGCATGTAAAGTCGACCGTCCGTCTGTCGGTCAGTTTGTCCGACTAATATTGGATCTCCTCCTACAACAACGGAATTTTAATGACAAGCAAGGCGACACTTCCAAGCTCTCATGGAGTTCTACAATAAAATGCAGAACTTTTGTTGCTGAAAGTTTGATTGAGAAACTTTGACAGTGAGCTTCAAAAACATGTATTGTTTTAATATCAAGGCTTCGTCAATTATTTGCATTTTCAAGGCCCAAATGAAAGAAAAACACAACACATCGGCTCTTTTGGAATTAGTTTTTGTTGGTACTTCGAAAACTGAGTTGCGAACATTGCCACTTTTTGGCGTTGTTCCTCACGAGTAACGCAAGCGAATGTCTTCAAATTGCTAAGGCTCTGAAGGTACTCCGTAAATTCCAACGCTTGAGGTCTTACATTCAAGCACAGCACCACACAAAAACTTCCGCATCGGCGTTCTCCGAAATTCATTTGAGCAATCTTCTAAATCTTGCTCTGAACTAAGCAATTTTTCGTCTCTCTTTCATGGCTTCTGGGACATAGTCATACTGCCATCATGGCTTTTGGGACTTAGCCACCCTGGCATCATGGCTTTTGGGACTTAGTCATACTGCCATCATGGCTTTTGGGACTTAGCCATACGCCTTAGACGAGAGCCGCATTTTTCACTGTTCACTCCGAGACGGCTTTTATGGGGGTGACTCTTCGAAATACTAATGTGCCGCCTTTGATAAAAGTATTTCAGTATATTTTGGAGAAATTAGCTGTTGTTTTTCTCATAATCACCAATAAACTGGAGCCGCATGTTCTTACGTGAAGGGGAAGCTTCAAAATCCCAAGTAGATGTCAGTAATATAATGACATGGCTTAGTATTATTGTGAAAAATTATCTTCGGTCGATAACTCGCTATTGTACTGGCGCATCCTACTTGAAATGATCAATAAAAATTGATCAACAAGGAGGTATTTGAGATACACAAATACGTTTGAAAAAACGGCTGGTCTCTCCTTTCACAGTTGTTAAGTTATATTACTCGCATGTACTATAGATTGAGGATCACAGCGGGCTGTACACCGTTTGAAAGTTTCTTCTCAAAAAAGTTTTTAACTGAATAACTCCGTAGGGAAAAAAGTCCTGATCTCATCCACACCAGTTGCCATGTCTGTGTCAGCACAACAACACTTGCCAACGCAAGCCTTTTATACTTCATTTATACCAAGTAACGGACGATACCACCCTGACGATGTTCTCTCATTCTGTCCGTCGTCTGACGATTAATGTTTCCATCTCAGACGATCCCCTACGCTCGCTAGAGGGTTAATGTGACACTTCCTAGTGCAAACAATTAATTAATGCATTGTCAACACAGATGAATAAAGGAAGGAAGAAGGGATAGTTTGAAAATGAGTGTACATCCCGTATGCATTGATGCAGAACAGAGTGTGACTACCATTGATTTACGTGGCATTTGCTCAGATATTGCGTTTATCCTAACAAATTGTCTTACCAGTGTCAGAGGTTAGGGTCAGTTTTCTTTGTGAGTCACATGACCTAACATAAGACCTTTCCTAACTTGAGGGAAAGATTGAATTATATTGATTCCGGAAATATACATTTTGTATTATATTGTAGTTATGGAATAACTCCAAGATGACCACTCCACTACGGAAGTAGTTCAAATCTCTATTTTCTGTTCCACATAACAAATTTCGTAAGTGAAATATCGACCTATCGACATGCAGCATGGCAGGGAATATTTTCTAAGAAAATTTGCAATTGATTACTCAAAAATTTTCAGAACCAATTACTCCAAATAAACTAACAATGCGCAAACCAGTTGAACAGTTTATGATAGCACGTTATTGGAACGCTTATTGCAGATTTATCTATCATCCACTGCCTATGTATTGTTACACAATAAAGCTGTTTCGCTGCGGAAAATAACAATCCCGTACACCAACAGCACGATCAACAAACACCACTGGCACTACAACCAATGTCAAACATGGGAAGCAACACCACTACAGCAACTCACAGTGGTGCATCAGCTTCAGAGTCTGTAACTGCATTAGGACCCTCCATAAATAATCCCCGAAAAAGCATTAAACGCGACAAGTATTGGACGATCAATGTAGGCGCAACATTAACATCCCGTGATATAACAACCGTGTTAAGTACTTCGCGCCCCGCGGTGTTCCCGTGTTACTGGACGCCCTGGGAAGGCTTCGATCTTGGCTGCACTCCATATTGAGAAGTAGGGCAAGCAGCGATCCCGGCTGCACTCCTTATTGAGGAGTCGGACAAGCAGCGATCCCGGCTGCACTCCCTATTGAGGAGTCGGGCAAGCAGCGATCCCGGCTGCACTCCCTATTGAGAAATCGGACAAGCAGCGATCCCGGCTGCACTCCCTATTGAGAAGTCGGGCAAGTAGCGATCCCGGCTGCACTCCCTATAGAGAAGTCG
>SDVV010020869.1:0-13238 GCA_016164225.1 Gammarus roeselii | reverse complement strand
CCCCGTACGCTCGGTGAGTCAAGGTGCATGCATCGCGTCCTACCCCGCCCACCAAAATGACTCTAGAATGCCGTTCTTGGTGCAATACCTACTACTTAGAGGGCACCAAGTCAATTTCAATGACGCTGGACAATAATACGTTACAGAGTTGCTTCACCGTTATATAAGAACAATTCTTTCAAAGCAGCAAAACTTACAACTTGGGCTTGCTCTTGGGTACAGTCAAGAGGTGCACTGTCACTGAATGGTGATCAGCTGTTGAAGAGTGTGTTCATCATCCCAGCTCCGTGACATTTATACTGCCTAGTTATCTCTCTAACGGAACACATCCCAATCAGCTTGGACTTTGGCAGAGTCGTGGTGTGAACATATTTGCTGTCCTTATGATGACACACTTCGTGGCGAGAGGGGAGAGCGCTTGTACAGTGGTCCTGGTCTATGAATACAAGTGGTAGATGCCTTCAAGGCTATTACTATCTATGTATATAAGGAAAAAATTCATTTTGAATGGAAATTTCCAATGGAATGGAAATTCCCTGATTTTTCTATTATTTCTTGGCAAATGTTTCCAGACAAAACACCGTTCAATACAGAACAAAGTTGCTTGTTCCAATTAACTGCCCCGTATTGTTTTATAGATGAGGGGCCTACCTAAAATCTATACAGTCTGTGTTCGTACTGTGTATTCTGGTATTTCTGGTATTCTGTCAACATGTCATTATACCTAAATAAATTTTTCAATCCTTAAATCCTTACAAAAAAACATAAATGCACGTACTTGCTTCCGTCTTCTGTCGGCCTTCTCCCTCGATAGCATCAGAGTGTCATAAACTGTCGAAGTATGCATTAACCCCGAACACTCCTAAGTTCAAGAGCCGTGACACCTCTTTGAGGTGACACGGCTGAGTCACGCGCCACCTCCCTGAGTCACGTTCGGTCTACGACCCATTTTATTGACAAATCAAAACACCTCATGAAATGTTCCTTTTATTGTTTTACATCAATGCAGGATGAATTACGCACAAAAGATACATCACATATGATTACATCATGCGGACACTCGTCAATCTACAATGGCGCTTGAAATGCAGGGAAAACACAGAAGAATTAAGAAAGAACACATGCAGGTCGGTTCTGCTACAGTGCCAATCTTTAAAGAGGCCAGTGCAAGTGCCGCTTTTTAAAGGGGCCAGTGCAAGTGCCGCTCTTTTAAAGGGCCAGTGCAAGTGCCGCTCTTTTAAAGGGCCAGTGCAAGTGCCGCTTTTTACGGGGCCAGTGCAAGTGCCGCTCATTTAAGGGGCCAGTGCAAGTGCCGTTCTTTTAAAGGGACACTGCAAGTTCCGCTCTTTTAAGGGGCCATTGCAGCAAAAAATGTTTATTCAGGGAATCGATGTGATATATAGGTTGTATTGATCTATGCAAGTGACGTAGGACAATTGAACGGATAATATAAATACTTCAATGTATCTGTGATCAAGCCGCTCGGGTACCGACTGGACCTAATGTGACTTTCAAAACAGCTTCAATGAACCGAAAATTTAACTCAAAAAGTTTTTGCATTGTACATAAAAAGTTTTATTAATTTTTTATTCCTAAAATGGCATTTAGTGACGCTGTCGGAGGCAATCGGGCCTCATACTCACTTTTTCAATACGTTCGGGTCGTGACCGAACCTAACCTTTTGTATTGTTTATATTATCTCCGTATCAATTCAGGTTGACATTTTCAGCGGTTTTAATGGAAATTAACAGCCACCAAAAAATAAGATCCACTTCTTCTACACCAAGCAATATGTGCAGTTGGTCAGTCACTTCAGATGGGTAGCCTGTGAAATTGATTCAGCGGTGTACGGCGGTGAGTAACCTAAGTGTTCACTCAAAATAATAACAAGATTGAGCCACTTAAATCCTAACAGATCCTTCTCAAAGATCCTCCTCACAGATTCATCTCACAGATCCTCCTCACAGATCCTCATCCAAGATCCTTCTCACAGATCCTTTTCAAAGATCCTCCTCACTGATCCTCCTCACAGATCCTCTTTACAGATCCTCCACACAGATCCTCCTCCCAGATTCTTGTCACGATCCTCCTCACAGATCCTCCTCACAGATCCTCCTCACATATCCTCCTCACAGACCCTCCTCACAGATCCTCCTCACAGATCCATCTCACAGATCCTCCTCAAAGATCCTCTTCACAGATCCTTCTCAAAGATCCTCCTCACAGATCCTCCTCACAGCTCCTCCTCACAGCTCCTCCTCACAGATCCTGATCACAGATCCTCCACACAGCACAGATCCTCCTCACAGATCCTCCTCACAGATTCTCCTCACAGATCCTCCTCACATATCCTCCTCACAGATCCTCCTCACAGATCTTCCTCACATATCCTCCTGACAGATTCTCTTCACGCATCCTTCTCACAGATCCACCTCACGAGTCCTCCTCACGGATCCTCCTCACGAATCCTCCTCACGGATCCTCCTCACAAATCCTCCTCACAGATCTTCCTCACAGATCTCTTCATAGATCCTCCTCACAGATCCTCCACACAGATCCTCCTCATAGATGCTTCTCACAGATCCTCCTTACAGATCTTCCTCATAGATCCTCCTCACAGATCCTCCTCACAGATCCTTTTCACATATCCTCCTGACAGATTCTCCTCACAGATCCTTCTCACAGATCCACCTCACGGATCCTCCTCACAGATCCTCCTCACAAATCCTCCTCATAGATCTTCCTCACAGATCTTCCTCACAGATCTTCCTCATAAATCCTCCTCTTAGATCCTCCTCACAGATCATCCTCCCAGATCCTCCTCATAGATCCTCCTCACAAATCCTCCGCACAGATCTTCCTCACAGATCCTTCTTACAGATTCTCCTCACAGATTCTCTTCACAGATCCTTCTCACAGATCCTCCTGACAGATCCTCCTCGCAGATCCTCCTCATAGATCCTCCTCACAGATCCTCCTCACGGACCCTACTCACAGAATCTCCTCACAGATCCTCCTCGCAGATCTTCCTCACAGATCCTCTTCACAGATCCTCCTCACAGATCCTCCTCCCAGATCCTCCTCACAGATCCTTCTCACAGAACCTTCTCACAGATCCTCCTCACAGATCCTTCCCACTGATCCTCCACACAGATCCTTCTCACAGATCCTTCTCACAGATCCTCCTCACAGATCCTTCTCACAGATCCTCCTCACAGATCCTGCTCACAGATCCTCCTCACAGATCCTCCTCACAGATCCTTCTCACAGATCCTCCTCACAGATCCTTCTCACAGATCCTCCTCACAGATCCTCCTCACAGATCTCCTCACAGATCCTCCTCATAGATCCTCCTCACAGATCCTCCTCACAAATCCTTCTCACTGATCCTCCTCACAGATTCTCCTCACAGATCCTCCTCACAGATCCTCTTAACAGATCTTCCGCACAGGTCCTCCTCGCAGATCCTTCTCACAGATCCTCCTCACAGATTCTCCGCACAGATCCTCTTCACAGATCTTCCTCACAGATCCTCCTCACAGATCCTTCTCACAGATCCTCTTCACAGATCCTCCTCACAGATCCTCTTCACAGATCCTCCTGACAGATTCTCCTCACAGATCCTCCTCACAGATCTTTCTCACTGATCCTCCTCGAAGTTTGAATCTCAGAAGGCGACAATCAGCTTGTAACTTTATTTAGATCTTCTCCAGTTACAAATTCGGACAGAAATATGGAATAATGTGTTGGCAGTTCCCATGTAATATTTTTATGATCATCACAACACTGTCTTACGGCGTCAATGTTGGCCGTAAAAGAGAAGGCTGGGCATGTATTGAACTTTTCTGAAGTATACGTCATCACGAAGCCTACGACGAACACTCTTGATAAAATGAGAACTTGCTTTACAAGTTCAGATTAAAATCATAAAACTCTTTTAAAGCAGTTGTCCATTGACAACATACACCACCGCTGAGTTCTTAGATCGTCCGTTATTGCTCCTGCCGTAGCAGGTGAGTTTAACCCTAACTCAGGCAAACAGTGAAGCGACTCACATCAAACCTTTAAAGCGATTTTCGATACCGATTCTCCAGTCGTTCCAGATCATTTATTCTGTTCTCGAAAGGTCTTCTTTGCCTAAAATAAGAAACCAGTGAACCCTGGTTAAAGAAAAGCGACCAAGAAATACCCATGAAACTTTTTCCGGTCAGGAGTTACTTTTACAAACGGAGACTTTGTGAAGTTGAGTTTGTAAACAAACGCAAACAACAAATCAATCGTTTCGTTCCATTAAACAGAAGTTCTTTTCAAAGGGTCAATAAATTTCTAACCCGTTCACAAATGTATTCCTCATACGTGTTCAGGTTAATAATGGATCTTTATCATTTATTTAATTACTGTGCCGCCAGAATAATCGCGATCCCGTCAAATAACTGCCATTACTCTTCATGCATCATCATTAAAAAGGCTTATGTTTCTGCGTGTCGTGTATCTCTACGATACCTGTGTGTGTTTCTGACCTTTGGATGCGTCTCTCGCCCTTCCATTTGGATCTGATCATTGCATGTCTTTGACACTTGCATAATACAGTACTTAGACCCGTATGATTTTATCTCAGGTCGTGGAGTCGATAGAGAACCTTAGCATTTACTTGAAAAATTTAGAAGGTGTGTATGACCCTTAGAAGTCGTTCTGTTCTACGAAAGCCCGCATGTATGTGAGAAACATTGTTATTCCCTTCACAATCCTAAATGTGGGGAAACACGTCTCCACAAATAGTCCGCAAATTTGTTTTTTTGAATTTTCGATCTCCGTGCAAACGTAAGTTACTGTAAAATATACTGAATGTCAAATCATACTTGAGCACTCTTTCTTTTATTGGTTCATTTGCAATGCCTTCAAATAGTGACCACAATAAGACCTTTCCATGGTAAAAAAATAATTTTATAATCTTTCATGAATGGACAATTTGTGCTTGTTTCATTATTTATTGGGCTCAGGGAATCCCTTTGCCTTTCTCACCGTACAAATGCAAACAAATCCGAATAAGACATTGAAACATTAGATTTCCATTTCCCTAACTAGATAAGAAAAATTACCCCACGAACAGCGGTTGCAGGCTGAGTGACGACATCTCGATCGCAACGATGGGATGTCGTCACTCGTCACTAACCCCGCAAACTCGAGCTCATATCTCACCACTAACCCCGCGTAGTCCTAAGCGTTCGAGCTCAAATCTCAACACTAACCCCCCAAACTCGAGTACAAATCTCACCATTAATCCCGCGTAGTCCCATACATTCGAGCTCAAATTTCACCATTAACCCCCAAACTCGAGCGCAAATCTCACCATTAACCCTCAAACTCGAGCTCAAATCTCACAATTAACCCCGCGTAGTCCCATGCGTTCGAGCTATAATCTCATTATTAACCCCGCGTAGTCCCATTCGTTCGAGCTCAAATCTCACCATTAACCCCCCCAACTCGAGCTCAAATCTCACCATTATTGTAATTATTATTTACTATGTAGGGTAAACCTTATTTTAAAAGAACTTATGGTAATATTATTAATACGAATCTGAGGAAGTGGCGAACTGTCTTCCACACCAGTCTTTTGGAATTGTTTGAAGACTATGAACCGGTGTGATGTGCACTTATGATATCTGAGAGCTGTGACGTTAGCTCTGACGTTATTAACGGTGGGCACCGCCGTGACGTTATTAACGGTGGACACCGCCGTGACGTTATTAACGGTGGACACCGCCGTGACGTTATTAACGGTGGACACCGCCGTGACGTTATTGAGATCACTATTTTGAACTATATATTGAAGCAAAATAATGTTCGTAACTCGAACACGGTATTTTTTGTGATAAATTTGTGTAGAGGGAACTGAATTTCATTTTATGGTAAGGGAAGTCCAGCACAACTGTTAAATATATTTCTCTTTCTCTGGTTTTGCACAAATGGTTCCTATAGACCACATAAAATACGATCTTAGTTTTCGGGCTTTAAAATCTGGAAGGTCGTGTACCAATTGTATCTTTCAGTCAAGAGTTGAACAAGCATCTCAAAGCCATGAGGTTCATCAAATTGCCCTTTATTTTCTTTCAAAATTATCCCTGTATGCACCTGCGTGCGCATTTACCACAATTATAAATGTGAAATAATTTTAATTTTGATAATGTTATTTCCGTACACACTAGCTAGCGAACCTACCAATATTGATGATCTGCGCTCCCTTTATAAGGGGAGCTCACAAAGGCTCGCGATTGGGCTCAGGTGGATATGGACCTCTTAATCTAATTTAATCTAATCTAATCTAATCTACAGCTATTTGTAAGTCAACTTGTTGTCGACCATGTATGTTTTGGTTGTAGTCGTTAATGTCTTATTCTGCGGCCACACAAGAGGAACACTGGTCAGGGACGCAACGTAACAGGTGTTGCCCTTGTTCTTGGCCATTTTGAAGTAGCTATCTTCGCCTCACGAAGTGCTCCAAGAGTTTTGATGATCCAGTAGTCGCCCTCGATCTCATCAGTTCCGTAACCGACCGCCAGGACGGCGTGGTTGAGAGGACCCTCTTCCTGGCACTCATATAGACACCCTGGCGAGGGGAGGTTAAGATGGTGGTTAGGTTAGGCTATTGGACAACACATTCCCTCATGTAGATTGCCTGTAACTCAAGATATTATTATTATTATTATTAAATCACTTAATTCCATCGTCTAACAATGGGTTTTCAATACTTAGGTTTAATACATCACACTTAGTTTTCATTTGCGCTATTTGAATTAGCGAAACGAGAGATAAAGTGAATTTGTGACAGCACATCTGTCGGCGGCCGGTTTGTAGCGACTTCATGTTTCAAAACATGATTCACAATATATGTTATTGAAAATCCTAAAAAATAAATGTGTGCTTGAGATTGATAAATCCAAAATGAATACATCGCAACTCATCTCTAGAGTGATGCTGGCTTGCCTTCATACAACTGAATGGAATTCACAATATACCCTCATACATGTACACATACAAATACACATTCAAATGTGCACACACCTACCTACTTATTTGGATGATAATTAGTAGATTACACATTCCTATGTGCTCCTACCTACCTACATGTATTGATGAACAATCAGTATAATGCACATTCACATGTGCACACACCTATCTACATGTATGGATGACAATCAGTATAATACACATTTATGTGTGCACACACATACCTACATACATGGATGACAATTAGTAAAATTATTAAATTATTATCAAATCCTTTACATCAATCAACGGGCAATAGGATTTCATTTTTTTAAATAGTACACGCTGGTTCTGATTTCATGCGACAGATTATAAATTGTAATATTATAATCAATGATCGACAGCCAACATCTTATTTGGGGTAAGGATCAGGAATGCCTGGCATGAAATACATGGGGTGGGGCGATCACGAAATTCCATGGGTTGGGAAAATTACATAATACATAGGACTGGCAAAACCGCCAACACATGGGGCTAAGAAATCCTGAGGACATGGGGTTGGGAAATCGAAATTCGCTAACATATTCTAAAGATGGGGTAAGATATGAATACTTAAGGGTTGAATAGGTGACATGAATTGTGCATAAAATATATACATAGCACTGGATATACATATTCCATGACGAAATGCGCTAACATATCGTAAAGATGGGTATAAAACATTGTATGAAATAATGAAGTGGTAAAAAGACTACATAAGTTATTCATAAAATATATACATAGCAATGAAATATATACACTTCTTGACCGCTAGGAAATGATTCAATAATTGACCATCAGAATAATTCGATACTGGAGTACAGAAACCGAATTAATATACTTCTGTTATAGAAGATGAAGCACAATATTAGCTTATGTGACAATGATTGTATCTTCAAAAATGGTACGGTAAATGGTAGATATGATTCAATAAGTTATATTCTCGTCGAGTTGGCCTCTGTCAAAGCTGGGAGCTGCTCATCTCTAGGGGCCGCCGGTTCGGGTTACATGGAGCGAAATATTATTTACTACATTATCATCTGTGCACATACAGAAATGTCTATTTTGACAAAATAATTTCGACTACATAGCGTTGGAAAAAACAGTGACACGCGGGGTTGAGAAATAAAAATACTTGGGGGCTGATAAACAACGAAATACTTGGGTGAGGAAAATAACAAGTACATGTGGTGGCAAATCACGCATGCATGGGGTTAGAGTCCCGAGAACATCGGGTTGGGACATCAAAATGTGCTTACATATTGTACGATGACAAAGATATGGATGGATAATATGAATTATACAGAAAATATGAATGCAATATAGGGTTGGGAAAATCGAAAAGCACTAACATATTGTAGGGATGGGTCGTAACCGTTGTAGTAATAATGAAGGGTTGAATAAGCGACAAAAGTTATAAAAATAAAAAATAAAATATGTACATCAAGTCGAAACAGTCAGGATACCGGAACTGCAGCGATTAGTATTAAAATATTATGTAAAAAAATCACTCATAATATCTTCTAGTTTATTGTGGACGTTATTATTGTCTGCTTTCAGCGGCGAGTTGGCTAAAAAAACAATCATGATAACGACGTGAAACACGACACGGTAGCTTGGGATGGGAAATTTATTTTTCAGGTCTATGCCTTTGGAGCTACAAATTTTTATGGCTGATTTGAAATTTTAAATAAAAAATTTGCTCTCCTGGCGATGAATCCGAAAAACGTATTATTTTCAGAACTAGAGGGCGTTATGTTGGGCATCAATCTATATATAAAGACACCAGGAATTTTGTTTAAAAAAAAATCAAGTTTACAAATGAGACACAGCTTTCTCAAATACGTTCGGTTTTGACATCCCTTATAACCCAAAATATTCATGAATATATCTCTGCAAATCTTGCACTTTCCTAGATAAAATTCCTGAAGACTGCTTCCAGTTTTTCATATGTACGTAAGAAACCCTGTATAAGTCAATGTCATAGATGAAACTGGTATTTTTCCATTGCACCTGGCATGAGGATCCTGATTCAGGGTTCCCTGTAAGTTCGAATGCAATAGCTTGGCATCACGTCTAATAGCGCAAGGTTGTCGGCCTTCAGTACGAGAATTTGTAATCCTCCTTTCATTAGTATCTCAAGTGTGTATTAGTCACCCTTACCACCGGAGTATTGGAAGAAATCTTGAAGGACGGAAAAGGCAATTGAGACTGGCCCGATGGTGGCAACTGCCTTCTTCAGTGCCACTTCGTCTCCCTTCTTGAAGGCCCTGTACCCGTGATCAACGCCTGCACGTCCGATAGACGTAGCCTGACAATAGACTTTCTGTGGAGACAAACAAATTATGTTCCTCATTGGTGAGTGCAATCATTATTCGTACTCTTGGCTACACGTATGACAGGCATATTTACTTCAACTCCTTACTATGTCATAAGAACCATTCCATTCAGGATACTGCAATCCTATATGCTACTCAGTCAAATGTTGATAGCACATTGCTCTGTTTGTTCCGAGCGCAACGGAATGTTATCGAGCGCATGAGGGGGACAAACAAAGAAAAAAAATCTATTCAGAGGTAAATTATCAAATTATTGACTGATCGCAAGTAGGTTTTGAGGTATCAACTCGTACAGTGATTAAATTGCACCTTTATCGCTTATAACATTATCATCTAATGGCGCACTACCGGACATTTAAGGGTAAAGATCACTTTATCGCTAATAACATTATCATCTAATGGCGCATTACCGGATTTTAAGGGTAAAGAGCATTTTATTCCAACGCGCTTGTCGCATAAGGATAGTTAACCCGCATTGTGATTGACTATTTTTCTTAGCCTACGTTTCGTTGTACGACCGTCCGTCCAATGTAACTTCTTGTCTGCTCACCTTCTACTATCACTTTAGCTATCAAGACCAAGAGAGCTTGTACGGTTGTACGACAAAACGTTGACTATAAAATAAAGTCAAAGTTTCGTCTCCCTATGGGATAATTATCTTTAGTGAACATGTGTTATTGTAAGTTAGAATTTGTATTCAACTTCTACGAATAATTCGTACTGGAATTTGTTTTCCAGAGATTAAGAATTTCGTAGAAATGGAGCTTCTGCTCTTAGCGTGGCATTGTACGGACGATAATCCTCCTCATCGGACGATGTCCTCTTTCCCTCTCCACGTACTCGAAGGAACGACCCGGCAAACTTACATCACAGCCATTGTTTTTGAAGAAGCAATCCACCATCTCCTGGACGGACAGGTTCACGAGTTTCCCAGTCTGGAGGAACACCTGAACTTCCGGGGCTCCGATCTGGAATGGTGATCAAGAGAGGATTCTTTTTTAAGAACCTTATCCCCATACACAATCACACCGTCAAAGAACAAGAACATTATTTTTATTATATTATTGTGTTCCTGGCTAGTAGTGTAATCCATAGTCAACAATGTGATACTGATGAGTAAGAATGGCTATAGCTTTATATGGCATTTTTTTCAATAATAGTGGAGGAATGGGGTGTGCACTAAATTTGCAGAAAACTAAATAAAGTTATATAAAGATAAATTGACAAGTCATTTATGACATCATCTAAAACAAAGTCATGGTCCAGATTATAGAGCTCATAAAGTTGAATATCAAAATAATCTGTGTAAGACGTTAGAGGGTGAAGTGCCAGGAGATGTTGAAGAAAAATGTATCCGTTTGTGTGAATTACTATGAATTACTATACCAATCAAACAATCCACGTTTAAAATAGAGATTTTTTCTCAATCAAAATTGGAAAAATGTATTAAAAATGCAAATGGTATATCACATTTGATGAGTCATGTGTAGATGTTTGATATATATAAATCATACATCAATGACTGAATATCATATGAGAGCACGAAAAAAAATCTCGAACGATGCCACATAACTCTTGGTTGAGTTGACCAGTGGAAGCTATAACATGAGTATCATCTGATATCACCAACGAGCCAATCGGCCAGAAAATTTAACTAATACATTCTACATATGACAAATCCCGAGTTCAAAAGCAATACATGGGAGGTCGCGAGCATCGTTCATACATATGTCCCACGAAAAAAATTAACATGAATTACAAATGCTATTCAAAAAAAGGACGCAACATACAAATGAAAATGTCTGAAGTTTGCTCAATCAAAATAAGAAAAGTGTATTCAAACTGCTAATGATAGATCAAAATGTAGAGCCAAGTGGAGAGATTTGATATGAGCAAAGCATGATTCTCTGAAAGAAAATACCTTACATAACCATGAAGAGTTGTATATAAATATATAGTCCTTGGTTAAGATAGGTTACGATAAGTTGGGTGTGCATAACATATAGGTGCACACACACACCCTAGTGTGAGATGAAGTGTTCGTTTGTGTGGAACTAGATGCAAATATGAATTATTTGCAATATTCAATCCATCTAAGTTTGAAAATGGGGCCTCTCAGCTAACTAATATGGGTCGAGAGGGACAACGAAATAAATAGCATGTATGATGAAGTGATATTTAAAGTCGTGAGGAGAGCTTCATATGTATATATCAATGACTGAATACCATACATAAGGTTAGGTTAGCTTAGGTTTTGATAAGTGTGAATAACATGTAAAAAGTGATGTAGAATTGTGTCAAATCAGAAATCAAGAATCATATGAAAAATATCTATAACAATCAAACAAACGATGTAAATTACAAATGAAAATGGATGAGTGTATCAGAACTGCACAGGATAGATTAAAATGTAGAGCCAAGTGGAAATGTGTTTTATGCCTAGAACCAAAATACCATTGACTGTATATAATACGTAATCATGAAATATCTCGAACGGAGACAATTAATTTTTGGTTGGTTAACCAGTGGAAACTATAACAAAAGTACAATCTCCTTATAACACCACCGAGCCACGACTAGAAATTTGGAATAATACAGCCTGCCTTTGACAGATACCGACTTTAGAAGCAATAAAGGGGAGGTATCGAACAACGCTCATACATATATCTCACGAAAAATAATAACTATGAATTAACTATAACATTCAAACAGTGTAATTTATGTACAAAAAAAGAGCAACAGATCAAAATGTAGAGCAAAGTAGCTAGATTTGATACGTTTAAAGCGCAATTCAAAGAAAAACTCATGTAAGCACGAAGGACTCGATCGATAATACATCAATCTTGATTAGAGTAGGTTAGGTTAGGTTAGGATGACTAGATCTTTCAACCTACTATGACGTAAAGCTAATCCATATTAAATATCTTGTAACAGAAGCAAGGGACTTAGTTCTAATGAAAAATCACAGATCAGGGGTAAAATGCTACAGATGTTAACCGACCCTGTAATGCGTACAGATGTGTGTATGTGTCTACATTGTGCCGGCACATGTGCCGCCATCAGCCCTGTATATATGCATTGTGCTGGCACATGTGCCGGCACAGTGCCGGCACAGTGCCGCCAACGACCCTGTATATATGCATTGAGCCGGCACATATGCCGGCACAGTGCCGCCAACGCCTGTATAAATGCGTACAAAGTGTGTATGTGTGTACATGGTGTGTGATATTAAAAAAGCTACGCAAGAGCTAGAACCATGTGGAGTGATTTGATATGGATATCGCATAAAATAATGATTAAATACCGTACATATCCATCAACCTTGAAAAAAAATACATAATTATTGATGGGGTTGGTTAAGCTAGGTATTAACGTAGCTGGCAGCGCATGGCAACCATTTTGTATTCATTGAGTTCTTTTCTAGTCAATGTTGTCGTACATTGATCCCTAATTATGTACCTTGAGCGCGGTGGTTATTACAACACAGATCTATAGTAAAATGCTAGAGTGGTTGTGGTGAACGTTCGTTATAATACACAAAAAATGAAAAAAAAATCAAGTTAAGTAAGCTTAGAGCAATAACCCATATTAGATAATATACAAAATAACATGACAATAAGCTGATCATCTCTTAAATTGAGCAAGAAAACCATCATTACTACAACAACAACAAAAATCTTATTCTAACATTAACAACAAACATTAAACTCACATTAAACACACTAATAAAATATGGCATATAGATCATAAATACGTTTAATCTTATTGCCAATGATTTAACAACACAAATCGACATTGATATATGCGAGTAAGCATACATAATCGTTTGAAATCTACAGTTATTACCGAAACATAACGTAACATTACGTGAAA
>SDVV010020868.1:0-13239 GCA_016164225.1 Gammarus roeselii | reverse complement strand
TAATTTTGCTCGCATCGACAGTCCTCGAGCATCTCATTACTTTACTCTTCCCCACGTTCACTCGAAGCTTCCTCCTCTCACACACTCTACCAAACTCAAACACTAACCTACATAGCTTCTCCTCTGAATCCGCAACCAGGGCCGTATCATCAGCAAATAGCAAGTGGCTCAACTGCCAACTCTGCCCATTCGCTTCCAACAGTTCCAAGCCACGACCTAGCACACTCGCGTTCACCTCCCTGACCACTCCATCCATACAGAGGTTGAACAGCCAGGAAGACATCACGTAGCCTTGTCTCAGTCCCACTTTCACAGTGTACCTATCACTCATCTCGCTTCCCACTCTGACACATGCTCGGCTGTCAGCAAAGAAACTCTGCACCGCTTTCAACAGGTGTCCGCCCACTCCATACAAAAGCAACACCCTCCACAGCGCTTCCCTGTCAATCCTGTCGTATGCCTTCTCCAGATCCATGAAGTCCCAGAACACATATTTTCCTTTGGCAAGGTACTTCTCACAGACCTGTCTCACTGCACAAATCTGGTCGGTACACCCTCTACCACTCTTAAAGCCACACTGTTCTCCCCAAATGCGCAGTCCGTACAGTGTCTAATCCTTTTGATCAGCACTCTCCCGTACAACTTACCAACCACACATAACAGACTGATACGTCGCGAGTTGCAGCATTCATTTTCATCTCCTTTGCCCTTATATAGCTGAACAATGCAGGCATTGCGCCACTCAATCGGTACCAGGCCTGCCACAAAACACAAGTTCAGTAACCTCACCAACATTTTCGACAATCATCATTCCACGGTTCTTCAGGTACTCGGTCGCAATGCCATGCAAACCAGGAGCTTTCCCTGCTTTCATCACCTCCACCGCCTCCTGCACCTCTACCCTGGTAAAGTCCGCCTCAAACCTTTTTCCAAAAACTGGCATCCGAGCCCCACCACCCTCAGCAACGATGTCAGCCTCTCTGTCATCCTCGACATTCAACAACTCATCAAAATACTCGGCCCACCTCTTCCGTACATCACCACTTTCCAGCAACAACTGGCTGTTTTCATCTTTCACCACTTCCCCCTTTCCGGTCTCTCCCTTCCTCACCCTCTTCCCCTCTTTCCAGAACATCTTTTTGTTCATCTCAAAAAGTCTGGCACAACCGTCTGCCCAACCTGGCATCAGCGTTTCTTTTGGCTCTCCTCACCACCCGCTTCACCTCGTTTCTCAAACCTTGCACAAGCAGTAGTTCTACGATTGCTGCATTATCTCCCCATATTAAATTAGCACACGTGTGTTTAATTTGTACCAGTGCCCTAAATTACCCCTGTACATAAATCTTCTCCGTCTCCACGGAAGAATTTTCTTCTAACTTAGATATAAAACTTTCGTTTTGTATCGTCCATCATTCATTGATTTGTAAAAATCAGTCAATGTTTTGTTACATCCAATCTCACTACTCGGGACACTCAAGTAATTTCCCTGGAGAGAGTCGACCTCATCTAAGCTCATTGCTGAATGACAATGCTGAGGGCATCTTTTGCCAGGCCTCGTGTAATGACAGAACTGGGACAAAGAATATTGGAAGCGCGGGCAGTTGAGTTCGATCCATTTTTTCAAGGTTGGAGACTGAATAAATTTAAAACAGCGTTCGCGTTTTTTGTTTCACACACCGATGGTTTATGGAACACTGAGGGCAGAGATGGATTAAAAAGCAGGTCGCCAGTTAACAGAACACTCAGAGCAGAGGTTGATTAGAAACAAGTCGCAAGTTAACGGAACTCTGAGAGCAGAGGTTGATTAGAAACAGGTCACCAGTTAACGGAACTCTGAGAGCAGAGGTTGATTAGAAACAGGTCGCCAGTTAACGGAACTCTGAGAGCAGAGGTTGATTAGAAACAGGTCGCCAGTTAACGGAACACTGAGAGCAGAGGTTGATTAGAAACAGGTCGCCAGTTAACGGAACACTGAGAGCAGAGGTTGATTAGGAACAGGTCGTTAGTTATCGGAACCCTGAAGGTAGAAGTGTTGTAGAAACAGGTCGCCTTTACAAACAAGAACCCAGCTTTTTGTGCGTATGATATTTTTTTGTTTCAGTATAAGATTTATTTTATTATTGAAAAGTGCTTTGAAAAATGCCCTCGAGAATTGTAGTACTCATTATTTTCACTTTTCTACAGCTGTTCTCGGCTCATTTATTCAAGATAGTCTACCGGAATAGGTTGCGGCAAATTTCAATGTGGGATATTATTTAATCATTATTAAAACGTTTATTTCCATTGTCTGGCAATGGGGTTTCAATATTTTAGAAAATAATTCAATGCTAAACATAAGACATGAAATTTCATGAACAACTACGGTATTTAAATGAACGAAAACGAGAGTTAAATTTGAATTCGTCTCATCTCATCTCTAGAGGCCGCCAGTTCGGATTACATGGAGCGAAATATTATTTACAATAGTATCATAGGTGGGCATAATGAAGATGTCTATTTGACAAAATAATCACAACTACATTGCGTTGGGAAAACCAGTGACACACGGGGTTGAGAGATAAGAAATACTTGGGGTGGATAAATAACAAAATACATGTGCGTGGAAAATAACAGGTATATGGGGTGGAAAATCACACATGCACGTGGTTAGAGTCTTGAGAACATGGGATTGGGACATCGAAATGTGCTAACATATTGTAATGAGAAGTCTAAATTATTGTACGATAGCAAAGGTGTGGATGGACGACATGAATTGTACAGAAAAAATTAATACAATCTAGGGTTGGGAAATCGAAAAGAGCTAACATATTGTGAAGATGGGTATAAGCCATTGTGAGAATAATGAAGGGTTGAATAGGCGACATAAGTTATACAAAAAAGTTATTCATAAAATATATACCAAGCAACTGAATACACTATATACCCACTGCATGACCGCTAGGAAATGATTAAATGATTGACAATCAGAATAATACAATGCTGGAGTACACAAGTCGGATGAATATACTTCTGTTAAAGAAGACAAAGCAAAATATTAGCTTATAAGGCAATGATTGTAGAACCAAAAAATGTGCCGGTAATTGTTAGAAATAATTCAATTAATCATATTAAAATCGAGTTAACCTTTGTCAAAGTTAGAATCTGCATGCCAATCGTTCCTCGAAAAGACTGAGTTTGTATTTTAATTATACTAAAACGATTGAAATATTTTAAACATAGAAATAGACAAAACGCTAGTTAACACTTATGGTAAATGGCAAAGACAATTGTGATCGGTTAGCAGCATAGAAAACATATGTATCGTCAGAGTAAAAACGATGTGATGGTGTCTCAATGTTGAGAGTTACGGTGGTGGCATTTAGGACATGCTGTAGAACAGAATGCATTTTCTAGTTACTGGTATTATGCATTTAGCTTGTGTTTGTGGGGAAAGGTACGGTTTTGAATCGATCGATCAATAGATGTTCATCAAGCCTATTCATGAAGGACGTGTTGGACTTAAGATTGTTGAGGCTTGATGGGAGGTTGTTCCAGGATTTTGGTCCAGTTATCGAAAAAGCTCTACAGGCCGTTTCTGTTTTCCTGTGTTCAACGTGCAGAGTATCAATATTTTTTGTCAATCGATTGTTCTTTTCACCTTGAGAATATATGTGGCTTTGGCTGCCGGGTGAATGTTTTTCTAGGAGATCTTTATGAATTCTGATGGACTCATGTAGTGCCAGCTTGTTGTCGTTATTGAGCCACTGTCATTTTTCGAAGAGAGGACTTACGTGGTCTCGTTTTCTGTGGTTACCATCTCATGTTATTCTTGCCGCAAAGTTTATACAGCGTTGCACTTTCTCTCTTTGAGTTTTGGTGCATTTCCCCCAAATTGAAAGACAATAGTGATGTGAGAAAATACCATAGCGTAGACAAAAAATATTCTTGATGTGAAATCCAATTCTATTTTTGCGGAGTTTGCGAACAAAAGTGTTCCGTTCAACTTGGAACACAGAGCAGTTACGTGGTGTTTGAAGAAGAGATCGGGATCAAACCATACTCCCAGACTAATAACTTTATCTTCAACACAACATGAATATCAGATTTGCCTATCCTGATAGAGAAATTCATTAGAACTGCTTTCCTTTCCGAGTTCGAGCCTAACAAGATGCATTTTGTTTTTCAAAGTTGAGCTTGAGTCCAATTTTATCATTCCAAGATTTTAGATTAGTTACGGCTGTCTCAGCGTCGTCTTTCAGCGCATTCAGATCTGACGGATTCGGGAAAGCAATATTTGAACATCATCGGCGTACATCACCATTTTTGCTTGATGTTTTGGTAATTTACAGTCGATGTCATTTACAAAAACCAGGAACAACAAAGGGCCAAATATCGAACCTTGAGGGACCCCAAAGGCAACTGTGCTCGAATTTGACGTAATTGCGTTGTCAAGTTTAATTGATTATTGTTGATTCATCAGATAACTTATGAACCATGTAGGATCTATTCCAATGTTGCGGAGCTTGCCAAAAAGAATCGTATGGCATACACTGCCGAATGCTTTCGATAAGTCTAGCAATACCAGCAAAGATAACTGCCCCCATCAAAGTTTTTGTATAGATCTTCAGTGATGCTCATAAGTGCGTCTTCTTTTGACAATTTTTGCCGATAAGCATACAGACAGTCATTGAACAGCTTGTTTGATTGAAGTTATTTAATCAATTGGATCGATATTTCCTTCTCTAGAATCTTGGATAGGACAGGCAGAAGACTGATCGGTCTAAAGTTGGATGGTTCATTCTTGTCCCCATATTTATGAATTGCTTTTATGATTGCATGCTTCCAGATCTCTGGAAATGTTTCACCTGCTATGGAGTTATTAATAACTGTGCTGATATAAGGCAAGGCAGTTATTAGGCTTTCCTACAAATACTGTAGGGCAAAACCATATATTCCCGAAGAATTTGTGTTCCTCAAGGCAAATACAGCTCGTTTTACTTCTTGTTGCGATACTTGCTCTGGTTTCCATTTGACGTTTGCTTCTTGGTCACTGTCTCCATCGAAAGCTTTTGGACTCCATGTATCTGTTGCGTCGCTCCGTAATCCTTGATAGGCTTCCTGGGTTACCTCTTCAAAAACCTGTTTCTCAACAATTTTTTTCTGTACATTCCACGTTTCTTTTTGATTGTTTTTTTCACTCTTCTAGTTCCTCATGATGGAATATAATTTTTGGTCTCCTGACTTCTATTTTAAATTTGAAATGATTCTAACCAAGTGATGCTTCATTTTGCTCTGCGTTTGAGATATTTTTTAGGTGCAAAATCGTTTTGTAGTTTTTCTGTAATCCATTTAACCGGCATCCTTTTCATTGTTTTAGTTTCCGTTGACGCCACAGCGTTCAGAAATGTGCGAAGATAGTCTGTGAGTAATTGGGCTTGCTCTGTGACGTTATTTGTGCTATGTATTGGTTTTATCATCTCGACGTTTGCCACTAGTTGTGCTCTGAAATTATCCGCCGTGTAATTGCTTTTTTGTACGACAGGTTATTTTGTATACTTGTTTCTTTTTTCATGTTAATGGTGCAGTTTATTTCATGGTGGTTCGAGAAAGAATTGGGCTCCACGTCTGTGGTAACAATGGAAGACGGATTGTTATTTATGAGCAGATCCAATACAGTTTGGGATTCGGGAGTAATTTTTGTTGCACTTTTTATGAGTTGATGCAGCCCGAGTCGGTCTACAATCGGCTAAATATTGTTGGATTTCAATTTAAATTGATCATCATTGAAATCTCCCAGAATGTACAGCGTTTTTCCTAAGCGCATAGCTTCTCGAAGTCTTTCTTTGATGTATTGAAAAGACTGTACACATGCTTTGGGCGGTCTGTTAAGAGAACCAACATTAAATGACCTGTTTTTTGGTACCTGGATGTTCACCCAAAGGTCATCAATTTCATTGCTGTCGTCAAGCATTACTTCAGAAGAGGTATATTCTTCTCACACATAAATCACGGTTCCACCTCCTTTCTTTTCTCTATCTTTTCTATAAATATTGAAGCTGTCAATCTCGATGAAGGTATTGTCAATGTCAGATTCCAGCCAGGTTTCAGTCAGACGTAGAATGTCAATTGAGTCCGCTTTCATCGTCATTTTGATGTGATCCGTCTTGGTTCATATACTTCTAACGTTTATATGTTTAATCAGATATTATTTAGGTTCCTAAGGGTATTTATTGAGATGGTTGCTGAGGGGTGGTTGCTGCTCCTAGGTTGAACAGTTTGTGCCTCTAGTAATTTGTTTTTACTTACAACACAGTTGGTGTCACTTTGAGATGATTGCAGAGGCATCTCTTCATCGAATATGGATGTATTATTGTCGAATTGCAAGGGAGAATACCTATTGAAAAACTGCACATTTGTTTCCACGGGCTTGTTGCGCTTCGTTGCAATATTTGTGCTTCGAAACGCTGCTTCAGAGGGTGGGTTGGTGCAAGAGTACTATAGTGGTCCTCTTTCTTGGCTACAAATATTGAGTATTAAGAAGCTTCATCACTCCTAAGGTTGGTTGGATTCATGACAGTTTCCGTTACGATATCCGGGTTTGTTTCATCTAAGATTCTGATTTGTATTTTGAGTGCGTTGCTGAGAATTGCGGGGACTAGATCGTCAAAACTGCTATTGCACTCTTTGTTTTCAAAATATGTTTCTTTGCAATATGAACAACAAATCCAGAAAGAATGAGGCCTAGGTCATAAGCTAAAAAAATGAAATTAACAAAATTATGAGAACCTACTGGACCTAATTCAGAGCGGGAAAGTATTAACTAGATTAAAATAGATTCACACAATCTAACGATGTTTGTTCGTTCAAACAAGAGGGATGCCCTGTAGAGATGCCTTGTTGTGAACTTTTTTTCATCAATTATAGAGATATTAAACTATTAGTTGTCATTCCGAATGAAAAGAGATGCCTTGTTGAGATGCTCGAGAAATGTGTGTGGTGTGCGCCGTGTGGGCGGGTGCAGACGGAAGGGCTGCGAGTGGTGCAACGAGGAGTTCAAACTGGCGGTGGCGTAGAAAAGAACAGCTTTTGAGGAGTGGCTGCAAGCGCGGTCGGTGGTAACCTATGACAACTATAAGGAGAAGAGGAAGGAGGTAAAGCGACTGGTGAGGAGAGCCAAAAGGGATGCTGATGGCAGGTGGGGCAGACGGTTAGGCCAGAATTTTGAGGAGAACAAAAAGATGTTCTGAAAGAGGTCAAGAGGTTGAGAACGAGAGAGACCGGAAAGGAGGAGGCGGTGAAAGATGAAAATGGTCAGTTGTTGACGGAAAGTGGTGGTGTACGGAAAAGGTGGGTCGAGTATTTTGATGAATTGTCGAATGTCGTAGATAACAGAGGCTAACATGGTTGCTGCGGGTGGTGGCGCGTGGAGGCCGGTTTTTGGCGAGATACTTGTTGCGGACATTACAAGGGACGAGGTGCAGGAGGCGGTGGAGGTGATGAAAGCAGGGAAAGCCCCTGGTTTGGATAGCGTTGCGACTGAGTGCCTGAAAAAGGGTGGAATTAAGATTATCGAATGGTTGGTGAGGCTACTGAACATATGTTATGTGGCGGGCGTGGTACCGATAGTTCAAAAGGAATAGATGGTGCAATTGGAGAGGAACAGGGCGGCTTTAGGAGCGGTAGAGGGTATGCCGATCATTTCTTTGCAGTGAGACAGGTCTGTGAGAAGAACCTTGCAAAGGGAAAGGATGTGTTCTGGGCCTTCATGGATTTAAAAGGCATACGGCAGGATTGACAGGGGAAGCGCTGTAGAGGTGAAGTCGCGAGTGAAGGAGGGGTGCAAAGTGCTGGGTGCACTGAAGAGTGTAATGCGCCGCAGGACGTTAAGAATGAAAGTCGTTGTCCCAACAGTGCTATGCGGAGCTGAGACTTAGGGGGTGAGAGCAGAGGAGAGAAGAAGGTTGAATGTTTGCGAGATGAAATGTTTGAGGAGCGTGGCTGGAGTGTCACTGGGAGACAGGTTCACTAACGACGTGGTTCGAATCAGAACGGGGATGATGAAAAAGTTGGAGGACCGAGTGGATTCGCGTGTTCTGAGACGGTACGGGCACATGGTGAGGATGGATGAAGGGAGATTGGTAAAAAAATTGATGGATGCGAAGGCGAGTTATCGCAGGCCTAGAGGTAGACCAAAGTTTATGTGGATGGATGTTGTGAAGCAGGCGTTAGGAAGGAGAAACTTGAATGTGGAAGTAGCGAGAGAGCGTGCAATGAACAGGCGTGAGTGGAAAATGGTTGTGAATGGTTGATTTTGACGCTGTTCTGATGCTTTTTCCCGCCCTTGGCATCACGTTGTCGGGATGGTCGGGGTTGGAGGGGGGGGGTGGGGCGGCCATCATGATGCGGCGGGAGTAAAACAGTGAAAACTGTCGGGTCCTGCTGCTGGCAACGGATCCACGGACCGCACTCGGAACCCAGAGTGTGTGTTGCGGGGTTACCGGCCGAACCCTTTAGCGCAAAAGGGCTAAGTTGTGTGAGTGTGAGCGTATGAGGGTGTGAGATGCGCCTTGCTGAAGGCCGCCCCCCTTTCTGGGGGATTCTGACTAGTGTCTGCATCTGTAGCAGGGCGATTATAAAGTAGTCAAGGTCTATGCCTTTGCGATTCAGCCACACTCATGCACCCAGTGCTGACTAGTTAAAGAAACTAGCAACGGAAATGAAACTTTGCCAGGAAATGTATAGCACTTTTCAGCTTGGAGTTTTGTTACTCATGAACTGAAAAAGACCCCTAAAAAATGTTGCTCTTCATAACCAAAACCTCGGGATTGCAGTATTAGTGTAAGTAGTCAGGAGTATTGCAGGACAATTTCAGAGCACTCACGCTGGGTCAACCCTGCTGGACGATTCTGTGATAGTCAAGCTGACTAATTTATAGGTAGCAGGATTTGGTGAGTGTAATGCCGATGTTTCTCATGACTAGCAAAGACTATTACAGCTTTGTGAAATTGTTAGCCTGACGAATTTTAATTTGTTGAAAAAAGGTGTCTACCCAACTGTCGTCAGCTCTACTACTCGGTGTCGAAGATACATTTTCAGGGAGTTAAAGCAGTGGTTGTGCATCTTTAACAGGTTCAGTTCTGCGTTGTTCATGTCGTATCTTTGTAATTGGAAACATTATACTGTAGCAAATGACATCAAATCCTACCTATTGACAATTACTCATGGCGTCCTTGAAGGTTCCATTCTTGGACCGCTTCTGTTGTTAACTTTATAAAGGACTTACCAAATTCCTCACAACTAGTCACATTAATTATGGTTGCCGACGACAAGACACCCACTGACTCGCATCCAAAGACGGACAGCAATCAATAATATTCCAAAATGAGAAACATTCGAAACACTAGCATCTATGTCAAATCCAGAACACTATCTCAGTTTGATACCTCTCTATAAGTTTAAACGGTTAATATGTAAGGTTAAAACTATTCATCATGATCATGGCAATCGTATCCTCACCAATCTCCACCACCATTTTGAAGTGCATATGTATTCAACAAGAATTAAAGGAAGATACAGCATTATATTACTCGGTAAAACAAATCCAATTAATATTTTTTTATCAATTATAGAGATATCAAACTGTTAGTCGCCATTCCGAATAAAAAAAAAGATCTACACACGACATCTAGTGTCTCAGGACTAAATCAATCACTCACGCACCAACAATTATATTACCTGCAACCACTCATATATTGTAATCACTTCATGGTTGCATCAATTACATGTTTTTCAGCATACCCACTCAAGAGTATAGCTATTGATGATTGGGTCGATTCGACAGAATAAGATTTGTGAATTGTAATTCAATATCATTGCATACCTACAAACAGCAGTGGAAATACAAAGTTTAAATTTATTAATGGTATCGTAGCACACTTTGGCATATTTTGAAAGTGATATTATGATTCGTGAGTGTATACACTGTTCGTATTTACTGTCGGAATTTTCCATGGAATGAAATGGAAATTTACTTTGAAACTTACACAAATTCCCTGATATATCTGGCTACACTAGACATGTCAAAGATATCTGGGTACACTAGACATGCCAGAGATATCTGGGTACACTAGACATGTCAGAGATATCTGGGTACACTAGACATGCCAGAGATATCAGGGTACACTAGACATGCAAGATGTATCTGGGAACACTAGACATGCCAGAGATATCTGGGTACACTAGGTATGCCAGAGATATCTGGGTACACAAGACATGCCAGAGATATCTGGGTACACAAGACATGCCATAAATATCTGGGTACACTAAACATGCCAGAGATATCAGGGTACACAAGACATGTTAGAGATATCTGGATACACTGGACATGCCAGAGATATCTGGGTACACTAGACATGCCAGTGATTTCAGGGTACACTAGACATGCCAGAGATATCTGAGTACACTAGACATGCCAGAAATATCAGGGTACACTAGACATGATAGAGTTATTTGGGTACACTAAACATGCCAGAGATGTCTTGGTACACTAGACATGACAGAGATGTTTGGGTACACTAGACATGACAGATATTTCAAGGTACACTAGACATGCCAGAGATTTCTGGGTACACTAGACCTGCCAGAGATATCTGGGTATACTAGACATGCCAGAGCAATCTGGGAACACTAGACATGCCAGAGATGTCTGGGTACACTAGACATGCCAGAGATATCTGGGTATACTAGACATGCCAGAGATATCTGGGTAAACTAGACATGCCAGAGATATCTGGGTACACTAGACATGCCAAAGATATCTGGGTACACTAGACATGCCAGAGATATCTGGGTACACTAGACATGCCAGAGATATCTGGGTACACTAGACATGCCAGAGATATCTGGGTACACTAGACATGCTAGCGATATCTGGGTACACTAGACATGCCAGAGATATCAGGGTACACTAGACATGCCAGAGTTATCTGAGTTCACTAGACATGCCACAGATGTCTGGGTACACCAGACATGTCAGAGATATCTGGGTAAACTAGACCTGCTCATGTTCATAGAGGCATACACATTTCCCTTCCTTACAGGCCGTTCAAAGAGTATGAATGATTCATTATTCGTCGACTCCCTAAATGATCGTTCTTCACTGCACAGTGGAATAACAGTTTATTTATATGCCATAATACGCCCGCGAAGCATGTGGAATGCAGCGTAATAATCGCTGAGACCACTAATAAATATAACACACGCTTCTGTCTGTTGATTGATAGATGAATATTGAATAGCTCGCACTCCAATAAAATTTATGCTATTGAAATATTCAACATGCTTATCCGGTGCTCCCTCAGTTGGACGCGCCAATACACTGGAAAACACAGAGGCAGCTTTGATGATTTCATTTACGTGCTCTCTAGAGCAGATCGGACACTGGCACGGGCTGGTGGAGCTGGCACGGATTGGTGGAGCTGGCACGGGCTGGTGGAACTGGCACGGATTGGTGGAGCTGGCACGGGCTGGTGGAGCTGGCACGGGCTGGCGGAGCAGGCCCATTTTGTTGGACCAAGATTGGATCGACATCAATGAAGTACTGGGGCATCAGCATTTGCGTGTTGCTGTCGCACAGTAGGTCCCTCCTGACCCACACCAGAGAGATCGCTATACTCGTGCTGGGGCATCAGCATTTGCGTGTTGCTGTCACACAGTAGGTGCCTCCTGACACGCACCCGAAGGGCTGCTCCACTCGTGCTGTGGCATCAGCATTTGCGTGTTGCTGTCAAACTGCAGGTGCCTCCAGACCCACCCCAGAGGGGTCGCCCCACTCGTGCTGTGGCATCAGCATTTGCGTGTTGCTGTCACACAATAGGTGACTCCAGACCCACACCAGAGGGGTCGCTCCACTCATGCTGGGGCATTAGCATTTGCGTGTTGCTGTCACACAATAGGTGCCTCCAGACCCACACCAGAGGGGTCGCCCCACTCGTGCTGTGGCATCAGCATTTGCGTGCTGCTCTCACATTCGACAGTCGGATCCTGGCTTGGCGGGGCGATCGAGTAGTGAATTGTTCCCACTTTGAAGGCATCCACTGATTAGAGATTGGTCAGGAACACTGCTGGGTAACTTTGTCCAATTGATTTTCGAACCTCAAGTTGTTTGTTGTGGCCGCCAATTGCGGTCAACGTTTGATATCGCGTGTTTCTAGTTGCATTTAATTGAAGCGCCCGGCAGTGAACGAGAAACTGTTAACTGCCTCAGTTTGCATCTTATTGAGGTCCGTCAGGCTGGGCACTTTGAAGTAACACATTCTGCCTATACTTGCCTGATTTCTCGTCACTTTTATAACTATTTTTAATTGACTTAGACTGAGTAGATTCCCAAAGTTTCCATGTGTTTATGAACATGAATCTTTCAAAACATATTGGGATTGAGTACAACCACAATGCATTCAATCTATCATAATAATTACTTTTTTACCTTTGAAATTTTTGAACTTAAATTTTTTTGTACTGCAGCATGTCTTTCTAAATCTTTCCTTTTAGTATGGATCAAGAAAGAAGAGCAATAGTCTATGACTTATTGAATTAGTTGCTGCCAAAGAGTAAACATCGTTCATTTATCTCTTGGTAGGAATGTTCTCATGGCACAGGAACACAAACTCCTGCTACTAGTCTCGACCTTTGCACAATTTGTTTATCAAATAAAGCATCGTTTTGACATTAGTCTGCTTAGAAAACGCGTTTTTGCATCAATGACTGCGTTATTGTTGGAATAATATAGCGATTATGTTTTTTTATACAATTTTTTTGCATATCATAGGACTTCAAATTTCGATTTGTTGAATTTACATAATATTTTTGCCAGCTACTAGAAGATTTTTTTTAGATCACCTTGAACATTTTCCAGATACATTGTGTCCTTCACTATGCCCTTCACTATGCCTATGACTCTCGAATCGTCGTCATAGAAGGAGACGGATGAATGTGGCCGTTTTTTATTCAGATAATTAGCCATTACTAAGAAAAGCTGAGGGCCAAGCAGTGTCTTGTGGGACCCCACTGAGAAGTTACTCCGGAACAGAGGAGTCCTCATGTACTACAACTGTCTTCGTCAGACCAAAAGGAATAAATTCAACCAGGCGCCTAATTTCTCAAGAAATGCTTTATGGCTTTTAAGCGAATCTTTAAATTTATTTTATTTTGATATTTATGGACAAAATAGATCGCCAACATTAGAGACAGGATTTACGTACG
>SDVV010020867.1:0-13240 GCA_016164225.1 Gammarus roeselii | reverse complement strand
AGTCCCGTACAGAGGCTTTGACGTGTGTCGCAGCACAAGGCCAGTGATGAGTCCCGTACAGAGGTTTTGACGTGTGTCGCAGCACAAGGCCAGTGATGAGTCCCGTACAGAGGCTTTGACGTGTGTCGCAGCACAAGGCCAGTGATAAGTCCCGTACAGAGGCTTTGACGTGTGTCACAGCTCAAGGCCAGTGATGAGTCCCGTACAGAGGCTTTTACGTGTGTCGCAGCACAAGGCCAGTGATGAGTCCCGTACAGAGGCTTTGACGTGTGTCGCAGCACAAGGCTAGTGATGAGTTTTTCCCTAAAGTAATCAATGACAAGTTGAAATTAATTTTAAAAAATAAACGTGTTGTATAAAAGTAAATACTTGATAAACGAATGAATCGTCTTCCAGCTGCTCTTGACTAATTAAAGAATTGATTGTCAAGCCTGTGTTACATGAGAAGAAGAGCGCGACAGTCTGCGTGCCCTCGACCGAACCGTCATTACGAAGGTGGGACAATCTTACCGTCATAAAGAGAAATGGAACAGGATCAACGGACTAAACAGGTGCGCTGGTGAGGGCCACTTTATCACGTAAATGGAACTTGTCCCGTTGCGTCTCATACTACAGACGAGTGAACTAGAAAGCTTTGCCACTGTAAGCTACTTTAATGCAATCTACTCCAGACAATCACGAGGGTCGGATAGTCATAAAATCTGCTGTCACAAAAACTGAACCGCTACGTCATATCTTAATTATTGTTTTAGTGAAGTAACAAAAATATACACTTGGTGACTATTATTACTAAATACCAAACAAAATCTCGAATTTTATGTTTATATGAATAGTAATTGTTGTTTTGATGGTTTTATCTTGTTATTTCAACAGAGTTCTTGGCCACTAAAACTGTCCAGCGTGCCTGGACAGTTTGTTGGCGAGGTCACAAATCCCAGCTGGACTCGTTCAGCTATGTCTCTTATATTAATTATCTATGTTTAAATCCTAGCTGGACTCGTTCAGCTATGTCTCTTATATTAATTATCTTTGTTTACGTTTCCGTGAGGGGGTTATTTTGGGCATGTTTACTCCAGGTCGTGTATGCTCCTGAGTCTGTGCAGTTCATGTGTGTACACTTCTGTGACTGCCGTTTTTATCTAGATCAGTGTTTGATGGTGTTTGGGAACACATCTGTGTATGTACACACCTGTGCAAACGCTTCCGTATTTACGTCGCTGTCAGTTTATTTTTCTAACTGCTTTTAAAAGTTTTCAGCTGAGGTCGAAACACCCTTTTTTTTTAGTTATCTAGAAGTGACTCTCTTCCAGACATCAAATACGTCGTACTTTGGGTTAGGAGAAAGTAATGATGAAGATTGCCGCAGTGGGAGGGGTTAGGCCTCTCATGTTTACGTTATCGAGGAAAGAGTAGTAGCAGACATGGTAGTTAAAACTCTTTTGCTATCATCGTAGTCGTGGAGAGACCGCAAAGTCCCTCCCACCGCAGCTACCTACTCCTTTACTATACCTTGCATTTTTCAAGAAAAGATTTGAAGGTCTGATTCTAATTTTCTGGACTTGGGTTGCATGCATTGCTTTACACAATCCATGAACACATCGCCTATTTCTGTCTCCAGGAATTTGCTCCCTTATCCTACTCGGAGGCAGGATCGGACTGCGGGCATCCTGGCATCGCCGCACACGCAAGGCTCCTCATTGCTTGCCTCGTGCCAGCGCTTTTGGAAACTGATTTTAAGCCTTTTCGCAATCCTGCCTGCAGTACCACTGAGATGTCTGCAGTAGGGCGTCAGTGCCGCTGCAATGACCAAAGACAGACTAGCTCCTTAACCCATGTGGAGAATGTCCAAGGGACCGGCTCTTCAGGCAACGAGCAAAAAAAAAGTGTGCTCGGAAGTGGGGGTCTTGAGGTGTTTGGTGATGAGTTCGGGTTCGTGGAGGGCTGCTACGAGCCTATGGGAGTGCTTGGAAGTTCCTCCGGTGCAATTTGTTCGGCTAATGCTGAGTCACCTCTCGTGCCGAGCGTGTTTGTCTTGGAGCCGAGCACACTGGATGGGCGCTCAGCAGCCAGGCTTGCTTCAAGTCACTTAGGTGAGAGAGGATACTCGTTTGGTGGATTATATTAGTGTTACTTGGATTACCAGTATTTTTTGAGTAAAATAAAGAAAAATGTCACAGAGGCTCGTCTGAAATTTTTCTTGTGCATATACTGCGGAATTTAACTCAATTATTGGCCTAGATTGATGAATCAAATATGATGTCCTTATGCCTATTTCTTCTAAGGATTTAAAACGTAATTACTAAAATAAAATTGGGGTGTATACCCAGCATTAACACTTTATTTTAGAATTTTATTATGCCTTATTTCGTGGGCTCTATCATTTATTTGTGCCTTTTTCGTGGTGATAAATTTTGCATTGGTTATTATATATCGAGGCTGGTTGAGACAAGGTGACCCGGGGAATGGGGGTACTCGTACATAAAAATATTAGTGTGTGTAATGCTTCAGTAGAACAATTAGCTACTACAGTCCACGGATTACTGGCACAGAGGGGGAGAGCCGCGTCGAGGCAGGCCGAGTTGCGTCGAGATCAGTCGAAACACGTTGAGGTGAGTCGAGTTGGGTGCGATGAATCGAGACCGGCCGAAATGATTCGAGACGCGCCGAGATGAGTAGAAACGAGGAGACTCGAGGGTCCCCGGGAACTCGGGGGACCCGGGGACTTGGGTTACCCTTCGGGACTCATCGGGCTCGTTTGGGACCCGAGGGATCTGTGCCTACCCACACCGCTCCCACCCTGTGATGCTTGAGTGGAAAAATTAGTTGTAGTTCTACTTGATTCTGTTTTCCACCGGTGTCCCAACGCGAAGTTTATGTAGACCTTCCCTGTAGGGCAATTGTAGAGTGGCACAGTGGGTGCAGCTTAGATTACAATTAGGTTCAACGCTGATTCCGAGTATGTTCAAGCTAGATTCCAAGTAGGTTTATCGTAGATTCCGAATTGGTTTGACGTAGATTCCGAATAGGTTTAACGTAGATTCTGGGTAGGTTTGACATAGTTGCCGAGTAGGTTCAGAGTAGATATTGAGTAGGTTTAACGTAGATACTGAGTAGGTTTAATGTAGATACCGAGTAAGTTTAATGTAGATACCGAGTATGTTTAACGTAGATTCAGAGTAGGTTTAACGTAGATTCAGAGTAGGTTTAACGTAGATTCAGAGAAGGCTCAACGTAGAGTAGTAGTATTGCCTTCGCGCTCCAACGCTGCACCAGCATGAGAGTGACACCGCACTCACCAGCAAGAGAGTGACACCGCACACCCACCAGCAAGAAAGTGACACCGCACTCAACAGCAAGAGAGTGACACCGCACTCACCAGCAAGAGAGTGACACCGCACTCACCAGCAAGAGAGTGACACCGCACTCACCAGCAAGAGAGTGACACCGTATACTCACCGGTAAGAGAGTGACACCGTGTACTCACCAGCAAGAGAATGCCACTGTATACTCACCGGTAAGAGAGAGACACCGTAAACTCACCAGCAAGAGAGTGACACCGTATACTCACCAGCGAGGGAGTGACACCGCACACTCACCGGACTAGACCAACCAACACACCCCTCAATCCACCCAGGGCCCCTGCGGGCGTCTAACGATTCATAATTATAAAACTAATACAAAATTGATCACAATGAAAAAAATAGCACTGATAAATATTGTAGCCCATAGTGGAAGAAATACTAAAATACTAAAATAAAGTGTAAATGATCTATAAAATGAATAGTCATCCATCCACCCTATAGAAAAATTCGTTATTAAAGTTGTTGTTGTTGTTGCTTAGCCCCTGTTTCCACCTGCGGTAGTGGAAACCGCGCCAGCGCACCGCCCGAAACTCTCGATACCCACCGACACGCACGTGTTGAGACAAAGGGAGGTGGGAGACGAGAAATGGGGGGCCGGCTTAGTGGTGGAGTAGAGTGTTTTTGTTGCTATCTGAATGAACTACGTGGGTTGTGTGGCAGTTATCAAATGGCCACCCGTGCGGTATAATTTTAATTGTTGACACCAGAACAATAAACTTGCAGCGTGTTCATGTCCCCTCAGCCACACTGCAACGCACCAACCAGACGCGTGCAGGGATAACCTCATGTGGAACAAGAATGTTTTGTTGGGGAGAAATGATGGAGGTTATTCACTTGTCCATGAAAAAACAATGCAGTGTATATGTCGTGACTCTGGTGTTTTGGAAGTGTCGGCGGGCCCGAAAGCCAGGCGGCGCACAGGCTGCGTCCACATCAACACCGCATAGATGGCGCACAAGGCGCAATCCCGACCGTCGAGGATATGAAACAGGGTGGGTTGAGGGACTTTCGCTGAGGCCGGAGCCCCAGACGCCGCCACCGCAGGCAAGGCATCTTGATGGAGTTGGCCAGTCTGACTCGTGTAAGCTCCCTCGCAGGCGGCCGTTATTACAGTCAACAGGATTACTGGCGCAGAGGGGGAGAGCCGCGTCAAGGCTGGTCGAGGTGCGTCGAGATCTGTCGAAACATGTCAAGATAAGTCGAGTTGGGCGCGACGAGTCGAGACTGGCAAAAATAGGTCGAGACAAGCCGAGATGAGCTGAGACGAGATGACTCGAGAGACCAGGGGAGCTCGGGGGACCCGTGGGAATTGGGTACCCTCCGGGACCAATCGGTCTCCTTAGGGACCCAAGGGACCTCTGCCCCCCACCCTATTCCCTTAAACAATGATTGTGATGTCAATAATCTGCGCAGTTTTTCAGCCCACGATGAACCAGTCCTTCCTTTCCGCTTCACGATCGACAATTTTGTCATCAATAATAATGCTAATGTATTTGTGCGAAAGTTCCTGCTTGTAATTCAGTGAATAAATGTTTTTTCGGTCCGTGCTCGCTCGCGCGTGCGCGGACCATATGTAATTTATGTTGTTGATCTTTACAGCGTAACTATAAGCCTTGTGGTGCGTTGCAATTGGATTTGATCTGATCCGTGAAGCCGTAGACCTTGTACCAATTTAAACTATACAATCTGTGCGCACTGGCGTGCGTACATATTACTCTTAAGGTTTTGAGGGGTTGTGGAGGCGGCGATTCGTTTTGTCTGAATCTTTATCTTACCTGAATAGAGGAATTTTACAGTAACTGAACTGAGCCGCGTAGTTGTTATCATTGTGTCGCGTTGCTGTCTGAGTTTCCTGTATCCGTGTAGCCGTAAACCTTGTACCAGTCTCGACGATGCTACCTGTTTGCATTGGCGTGCATGCATATTACTCTTGAAGTTCTAAATGATTAAAAGCGGAGATCCGTCTCTCGTCTAAACGTTTTTCTTGTGCACACCAGCGTGCGGCTGACGCAACTGAAATTCTCAAAATGTTCTAACTTTGACAACGTGGTTTTTCTTGCACACCGAGGCGTGCGAGCCTACTGGAATCCATGATCGTCGAGCCCTACGGGGGAGCCTGTTATGACTCACGTTGATGCTCCGGTGGAAATGAGGCTTAAATCAAATCAAAATGAAGAGACATCTCACAATCCTCAGGCACTTGAACAATTTCGTATGCAGGCGTAAACAATGCTGCTGACAGTTGCGTCCTTTCTTATCGAATCGTCACTATTAATAACAAGGGTAGTTTCTAGGTAATTGTTAGTGAATTGTGCAATTTACAGAACGATGCCATGCCAATATCTTACAATTTGGTACACTGTTCAGTTTCTTGTGTTCAGCAACTGTGTCATCTTATCATAATTCCGTAAGATTCACAATTTTCCTCAATGCATTGCGCTCGGTTCCAAAAATCAAGTATCTCTGCCGCTCGTTTAAATGTCTTTTTATTCATGTTTATTTTTTCAGGTTTACATCTCGTCGAGCCTGAAACCGAAAAGGCCGCATCGACCATACTCGAACAGCTGGCGGATCACCACATCCGGCGACACCAGTTGGCGACGCGCAAAAACTCTCTTCCTGGCAGCGCGAGCACTCCGGAGATTGACGCGGCTACTCAAGTAGAGACAACATCTCGTGATCTGAGAAGAAGTCACAAGAAAGATAGAAGCCCTGCCCAAACCAGAGAAGGTGTTACTAAGATACATGGCATGGATGACAAGGGGAACAGAAACCGTGCCAGATCCGGGAAATTATTTGAAGAGGGAGCCTCCGAGTTAGATTTTCTTGGTGGAGAGTTCGTGAAGACGTCTGAGGCCATCGGAGAAGACTTAGGGTGGGCGCTGGTGGATGGAGAGCGAAAGTCCGTGGAGAAAGGTGGACTGTTACTGTCTAAAAAACGGGTCCTCGTACGCCTGAACGCAGCGTTCTTAGATAGTGACGGTAAGTCACACAGACTCAACTATCTGTGTGCTAGATGATAGTCATCATCTTAGTTTGGGGTTCTAAAGCATAAAAAAATGCGCCTATTAATGCTCCCGTTCACATAAAAATCTTGAATTTGTTTTATAATGTAAAAGCCACGTCTAACTGTTACCTAGCCATTGCTGAAGAAAAAGTATGTTGAGCTTACCACCCTCACGTGTCTGAAGCACCAGAGATGGAAATGAAGTGACTGCCTACCATTGAGTTACATTTGGCTGAGCCAGTTTCCTCCAGCAAAGTCTGACTCACCTATTGGACAGGTAAATGAGGAGTGAATATATAAGTAGAGAATTGGTGAGGTAGAGTGATACTCTTCTCTTCGTCATGCAACGAGGAAACCTTTTGCTCCTGTTCCAGAAATGGCCACTCTGGTGCTGAGGTTCTGTAGCTGCTTCTCGATCAGACTGCCGTGAGTAAAAGCGTTAAGATATGTGGTCAACTGTAAGGGTTCCAACTCTCAATTGACAATTCAGGTTCGTTAATTATTTATTTGTCGTTTCAACAGCAACACCATCCCTCACTGTTTCTTTTTTTTGTTCTCTTGTCTCACAAAAAAAATCAGCATGTGCATTGCCTCTCTCTTTTTTTTTATAATTCTGCCATGTTCAAGCATTCATGATGGAGTATTGGAAAATGCGTAGGACACCATCTAGGGTTACCGTTTCTTATAATGACGGTATCCGTAAACGGAGACGCTTGTGGTCATTCTGAAAACGATGTTACTCAAGTTGAAATCTGTTTACGATTTAAAGAATCAGTAAATATTGTTCATTGAATTATTTGTATTCAAAATATATTTTCTCGCTGCTAGAAGTGAAGTTCATCAGCGCAATTCTACATCGAGGCTTCCAGAAAATGTTCAAAAATATTTGCCCATTCTTAGAGGAGTAGAATGCATTGTGATCTCTACTGCCATCCATGATGGCAGGAGCCGCTAAGAGTAGAAGTAGAACGCATTGTGATCTCTACTGCCATCCATGATGGCAGGAGCCGCTAGGAGTAGAAGTAGACCGCATTGTGATCTCTACTGCCATCCATGATGGCAGGAGCCGCTAGGAGTAGAAGTAGACCGCATTGTGATCTCTACTGCCATCCATGATGGCAGGAGCCGCTAAGTGCATTCATGCAGTTCATTCAGGGAATTTTCAGTTATTAGTATCAGCTAAAAAAATGAGTACATTTTCGTAGCATCCACAATCTGGTTCACGGGTTGGAATATTCCTACATCGGTGCAATTGGCAACGGCTTCATGTTCAAATACTCCAATTTCGCGAACAGCCTGTCTTAAGGGTAAATTTGTTTACCTGAAATTTTACAATTTCGCTAGCGCCAAGGCACAGAATCAAAAGAAAATTCGTTTATGATTGAAAACAAAGTAAAATCTTCACTAATAATTTCCGCTCGATATTTGAACTCGTGGAAGAAATTGAATTAATATTACCCATTAAGAAGTTGTGTCCACACACAGTCCCGTAAGGAATTTCTATATGAAGTTAAATTCTATTTTCAGGTTACAATCTAATCATAAACGAATTTTCTTTTGCCACTGTACCTTCCAAATAACAATAGTTTGAAATCATGGTTAAGTTAATTTTATGACAGAGATAAATTTAAAATCCTCTTCTTCAACCAATTTTCTAAATTCCCTCGCATTTCAATGCGACGACCTCAGGCGGCTAGGGTGTTAGGGGTGTGTCTATTGATGCCAGGCGTGTCCATTGTGGCATAGCGTGATGCCAGGCGTGTCCATTGTCGCAAGGCGTGATGCCAGGCGTGTCCATCGTTGCAAGGCGTGATGCCAGGCGTGTCCATTGTTGCAAGGCGTGATGCCAGGCGTGTCCATTATTGCAGGGCGTAATGCCAGGCGTGTCCATTGTTGCAAGGCGTGATGCCAGACGTGTCTATTGCTGCAAGGCGTGATGCCAGGCGTGTCCATTGTTGCAAGGCGTGATGTAACGCGTGTCCATTGTTGCAAGGCGTGATGCAAGGCATGCAGGGCATGATGCCAGGCGTGCAGGGCATGATGCCAGGCGTGCAGGGCGTGATGCCACGCGTGCAGAGCGTGATGCCATGCGTGCAGGGCGTTCAGGGCGTGATGCCAGGCGTGCAGAGCGTGATGCCAGGTGTGCAGGGCGTGATGTCAGGCGTGCAGAGCGTGATGCCAGGCGTGCATGGCATGATGCCAGGCGTGCATGGCGTGATGCCAGGCGTGCATGGCGTGATGCCAGGCGTGCAGGGTGTGATGCCAGGCGTTCAGGGCGTGAGGCCAGGCGTGTCCATTGTTGCAAGGCATGAGGCCAGGCGTGCAGGGTGTGATGCCACGCGTGCAGGGCGTGAAACCATGCGTGCAGGGCGTGATGCCAGGCGTGTTCACTGTTGCAGGGCGTGATGCCAGGCGTGCAGGGCGTAATGCCAGGCGTGGCCATTGTTGCAAGGCGTGATGCCAGCGTGAAGGACGTGATGCCAGGCGTGCAGGATGTGATACCAGGCGTGCAATGCATGATGCCTGGCGTGCAGGGCGTGATACCAGGCGTGCAGGGCGTGATGCCAGGCGTGCATCACTCCTGGCATTACGTGCAGGTGAACCAAAACTTAAAATAAAGGTTTTGTTACTAATTGCCTTCGTTGTTATTTCCTGCAGGTGCTCGAACGCTAGCCCCCTTCTGCTGGTGTCGGGCTGTTCCTTGGCCACCCTACAAAGACACCCACTCCTCCGTCCCTTGTTGATGGGGGGCGGGGTGCTCGCTCTGCCTCCCCTGCTTCAGGTCGACCATGCACGATACGCAAAGATGCTGCTCCTGAATCAATGGCAGGTCGGTTACCCCAGCATAGGAGTGAAATTCCACCCCGATCAGTTACTGAATGTGCAGCAGCTAAATAATTTTTTGAACAATTTAAGTTTCTCACCATGATTTCATTATCATATTATGCTTGATTTTTGTACTTAATAGAATATAACTTTTGTTATCTCGATTTTCTCGATTAAAAGCTATTTCTCTGTAATGTAGTAAGAGCCATGTGGTTTAGCGTGGCGCTTCTGCTTTTATTCGAATAAATCATGAAGAGAAAACATTATAGAGACGCATCTACGAGAGAATCTTGATAATATTCGTTGAACGTAGTTTTCGACCGATTCAGACCTTTGTCTCTTTTCACCTTACTTGGGAATTTCGAAACTTTCAAGTTCCTTGAATGTCTTCGAGTTTTTAGGTAATAATTAAAAAACACTGGCTGCCCGCCGCTAATGTCTGCAAATAACGGCGTGGCATCTCTTGCGCTTGAGGGGTCTAAATGTCTTCTAGGTACAGCGGCGTTGTCTCGGCCGGCTGAAACCTCCAACCCCCAACCCCCTCCCTACCTGTATAAGCGGGCTCTGCCGAGCTCCTCTATTCATGAGGGCTAGCAAAGCTGCTTTACCGTATGAAGTTTATTGTTAAGATAGCAGGGGGAGAAGGAGGCCCCCTGTGGCTCTTACTACATTACAGAGAAATAGCTTTTAATCGAGAAAATCGAGATAACAAAAGTTATATTCTCTTCCATTCCATTCCAAAAGAGCCATATGATTTAGCATAGAAAATACCATCATGTAGCGCAAGCTGGCCTATGCCAGAAGAGCACAGAAAATGGATGGATCGGCTGAATCTTAAACTGAGTGATCTCAAAGAAGCGCTTGCCGTGTAAGGAATGATGACCCTGTTGTATAAATTAGGGTGATCACTGTAATCATAGGCTAGTACAAGTATTGCTTGGTGCCTCCCACAGCCAATATACTAACTCATAGCCGCCAAATAATATGCGGGCCTAGAGTATGAGCCCCGAAATAGTAATTATGTACATGAAGATATACTGCCTTCTAGTATGAGTGTGAATGAACAGCCAGGTAGTGGCAGTAGAATCCTCCATATGGAAGTATCTACCATGTGTACCATAGCTAATATGGTAACCTTGCCGTACAGTGAGTCGGATAAAGTAAATATATACTCAGGAAACCGACGTAATCCTTATCCTGAAGCTGTAGCGTTGAGTACTTCATAACGATATGGTAAGATAATCTGTGCCCGTACATTAAAATACGTAACAAAGTTTCTGGCATTAGCTAGCGTAATGTCACAAACGTTTGACGCGAGAGGGACCATCCACCTGGTTCTCAGTGAGACGCAAAGTTAGTTAGGGCTCCCCACTGCAAATAGGTACTTGTGCCAGAACACGTGGGGCGACTTCCAGAACTTCTTGGATATGAAGTCTTGGAGAGAGACCCCACTTGTTTAAGCGAGAGACGAGGCAGATTTTCTAGCGTTGTGAGCTTTAGTGAAGGCATGCGGTGTGGCTTCATTGATAAATGAGCATCATCACCGATGATGCCTTGATTGATTGGCCGGAAGTAGGATGGATGAGCGAGAATTCATTGTTTGATAGGTATCGTGCTACGTAGGCGTTGAGTATGGTCATAGGGCCCAGGCTGTGTGCCCGGACATCCGGCAGCAGTGGGGCGATAAAGATGAGCGGTGGCGTGTGTGTGAGGGTCTGTGCGAGCGCACAGGGAGCGTGTGTGAAGAAGAGCGCACAGGGAGCGCACAGGGAGAGGTCTTGAAGAAATGTAGTCCTGTGCGTGCCGTTGCTGCAATCTCAGAGACCCTGTTTCCTGCTGCGAGAGCGACGAACAATTGAGTCTTGTGAAAGAGCGCCAATACTGACGTCGTCTGAGGCGTGAAGCGGGGGAGGCGAACATGTCGAGAACCGGCTCCAGCTGCCACCACGGCACGAAACGTTTTTTGATGTGGGTTCTCGTGAAACTGGGCCTTTGCCAGTTCCTCAAAGATCGCATCGCGGGTCGTGGCGCCAAACCCATGAACGAGAGGCAAATTAAGCGCCTTCCTGTAAGCTAAAACTGTACGAGGAACGATCTGCTTCTACTTACTAGCATAGTGCAGGAACGGGAACGAGGTGGACTGGTTGATGGACTGCATCTTCGCGGCGCATAGCTCTGCTTTGAAAACGAGTCCAGCAGCTTTTTGGTATTGGCTTTGTGTGGACTGCCTGTGCTTGTTGACCAGGGTGTCTGCGAGCGATCTATTGTATTTGATGGTGAGCACCGTTTTGAAAAACTTGATGCGAGAGAACTCGAGAAGGGTCGTGTTGTTAGAGGCGCCTCCTTACCTTCGACGCGCTTGGGACATGTCGAGGGCGGGCGGAAGGTCGATGAAGAACGTGATGACCTTGGGCCCCCACAGTGCGTTGAGGTGGTCGGGCACCAAGAGGACACCGCTGTAGCGGTACGTCTCGAGCTTGTGGGGCAGCTGGTGGATCAGGTTGTATGGAGGGAACAGGTATATTTCCCTTCACTGATTCCAGTAGCATTGGAGAAAAATCACGAAAGATCCTCGTGGGTGATGAAACGGAGCTGCAAAAAGTAAGAAGTTGTGGTTTTCCTCATGCGCGAAGAGGTCTATTTGCCTAGTCCCGCGCAGAGCCTAGAAGAGGGCGAGGCCCCGAGGCGTCCGCGTCTACTTTGACTTTGACTGGATCGGCCTAGACGTTCCGCGTTCCTGGAAGTCAGGTCGCGAGAAGCAAGAAGCGACGGTGCTGGAGGATCCTAGGAGCTATGCTCTGAACAACTGTAAAACCGAAGCCCCGCTGGAGCCCAAGTGGCTCACCACGGTCACACCCCGCTCTGCTGTCTGACAACCCGCGGACTGCAGTGTGGTGCCAATGAGCTTGCGCCCGCAGCGCCTGCACGATGGCTGGTGACTCCTCCGACGCAGCAACATGGAGAACACATCCCAACGGCGACGAGCGGCCACAAGGCTGCTGGTCGCTGCAGCACACAGCCCACGCGCGCCACCCGTCGCGTCCGTCCACAGCAGACGCTTCGGTGGAGGCACCACAGACGGGATGTGGGAACGAAGGAAAGCCTCGCTGCTCCAGCGCTGCACCGCGTGGAGGCAGAGACTGTTGAGATGGCCGGTCCTGTCGGATAGACGCAGGGACCGTGCTGCGAGCACCACTCCGCGGAGGAAGTGGTGAGCACGGCATAGGTAAGGTGCTCGTTCATACATAAGACCGAGAGAACTCCGACGCTGCCGAAGCGAGAGAGTTCTGCGGGATAGCATCTCTGTGGCCACGTCCCTGCGGCGGTCGATACGCTGTGAGTAGCTAGTTTAGGAGCAAGACGCTAATTTTGTCCGGTCTACGGGAGGTTGCACGTAACAGTTCAGCGGCACGAAGGTTGGCCGGAGTCAGGCGATTGGCACGGAGGTGGGCGGTGCGAAGGGGGCGGATGGGCGGGGGGCTTTCGGCCCTTGTTTTCGAATATATATTATATAGGATTTATTGATGTTTTATTGTATTCCTGTTTTTTTCTTCAGATGGATGTATTGGGATTGCTTGACAAATTACTAAACTTTATTTTATACTTATTATTTGTAGGTTGGAATATTGTCATCTCACATTTTAGACGGGAAGTGGGGGTGTACGGATCCCCTTAGCTAAAAGTTGGATGCGCTCCTGGAAAATTAGGTGCGATTGCTCTTATCTGTTCTTTGTCTTAACACTATTATTCCATGACTGATTTGTTATTATTTCTATGTTTTGAGTATCTCTATCATTATATATTTATAACTGGTTTATTGATTCTATATATATTTTTTCTGTACATATATGTTTGTATTCTTATCCAGTTGGGGTATAAGTGACTCAATCGGTGGTTGATTGGGGGGTTATTGGCAATTGGATGCTCTGTTTATGCCTGTTGGTTGGATTTGGGGCAACATTTTGAGTTTTCCATCGATTTATTTCATATGTATATAATACCTATAAGAATAGTATCGTATAATAGTTTGGTAGTTGGCGGGTTG
>SDVV010020866.1:0-13240 GCA_016164225.1 Gammarus roeselii | reverse complement strand
GTAGCGCTCGTTCAATTATGTCATTCAGAGCCAAATGTCTAGGATGACGACCTCCGCTGTAAAGGCACGAGAGCGCGTGAGTGCCGGACTCATCCATACGCTGACCGCAGCGGCAGAGCTGCGGATAACACACCGGCGCACCCACTCTCAGCGCAAGAGCAATTCGAAGCGAGTCAGGGTCCAATAAAGTACCCAGAGGGGCAGCAGGAATTACTTCCAGCCATGAACCGCTATCGTGACAAGAAGCAGCCAGGAGACGAGCCTTAGTTTTGGGATCTTGTGCACAGGTTGGTACCATCATGGTAAAATCGTTCGACGTATACCCTGTCGCTACTTGAGGTGAAGCCAGAGAGGCCCACTTGAAGGGACTGGGTCGATTCTGGCAGCTCTGCCAATTTTGATGTAAGTTCAGTGAATGCATCGGTTTGATGAAGATTCGAATTGCGAATGGCAATAATGAGGCTCCAAGGTGCGAGGATTTCGATGCCAGAATGACGATGAAAGCGTGAAAGGCTGCAATGAGCAAAAACCCACGTTTGGGTACCTGCGAGTGACCAATTTTTCAAATTTAACTACTCATGGGTATCATTCTCTGACAATCTTTATGGCCGACAATCTTTATGGGTATCTATTGTCGATCATTCCATACATGTTGTTGAAAGAATTGTCCGGAAGGGAGATGAGACTGACAACTGCTTCGGTAAAAATAGTATCCTTTTAGTATATGGCTATTGCATGTAAAAAGTTACCATACACTTTTGTGAGCCCCGTTAAGTGGCAGCCTGGACTTCGACATTGCCAAACTCGACACATCCAATGCTAGTCCCATTCCTGGTCTTCCGGACTGTGGAGGAGGGTTAATCCGTCATCTTATTTGTAGCCTGTATATGAGAAAATGAAGAATAAGAATATCTTGTTGTATACCGAGACTGGTTTAAGATCGCAGTTTGAGGCTCTTGCCTCCAATGCACAGTACGTGACGTCGTCCTACCGCTGCGACGCCCGCACACCTTGATCAGACTTCTTATTACGTAGGCATAACCTAAGACGAACGAAAAAAACATAATTTAACATGACACTACAGCAAACAACGGATGTCATTTTTTATAACGCATATCTTCAAGTAAGGTTTACACCGGCCATTTGAGTGCATGATGGTCTCATGGGCTTATGGTGGTGTCATGGGTCCAAGATGGTGCCATGGGTCCATGGTAGTGTCATGAATGCTGAGTGACAGCGAGGATACTGTGCATACTTGGAAAACAAAATTTCAGTAAAATATCCTTACTGTTTTTCAACCTTGATTGTAGGTGGAGCAACAGTATTTCCATTAGTCGTTAATGAGTTCAAGTTAGACTTAGCAAGGATGCATGTGCAAGCCCTGTGCGATCGATAAATTCTTGATTTATGATCAACTTCCGTGGCACTTTTTTTATCACGTAGACACATCTATTAGATCACTGTAAGATACATTGCTGTGCGACAGAATTTCATTTATTACCTGCGGTATGTATAGTCAACTATTCAAAAATTATAACCGGTAAAGATGTGGTGGCATCGATGCATGCTAACAACTCCATTGAATAGTAACCTCTCTTCTAAACGCGCTGCTAAGAATTAGCAAAAAATTATCAAGTTACGAAGTGATTAAAGCTCTGGTTTCATGAAATCTTATCGATTATCGACGTGCCGGTTGATATTTTCCAAATACCTCAATTTTGTTGTCAAACAATTTTTAATGACAAGCGAAGCCAGGTATTCGCTTTGAGATGGTTCAAGCCAATATTCAAACTGTAGCCAGATGGAGAGATCTGAGCAGTTGTGCAAAATCATATGCCAAATTATCATAAAAGAGCACATAACCTTACATTCTATAATCATTTTTTGGGAAAAAAATTGACTCATAAGAGAAGTGACGGCAAACGCACAAAACTTTATTCTAGATCGTATACTGAAAACTGGGCAACGACGGAGAATGAAATGTTCATCTCATATGATTATTGTTGAAGTATTTATTGTCGATGTAAATTATCTGCAATAAACATTAGAATATATGTGACCTTTGCATCAAACGATGCAAGTGGGTCGACAAGATCAAGTAAATTGCCGCTAGGATGGTTCTGGTATCCACGAAAACATTGAGGTCAACGGCAGATCCTCAAACACTGCGTATAAATCAACATATACCAGACCAGGATTTAACTTCACGTTTTTTACAAAACCCTGTTTGGTTTTAGTCTCTGCTTTGACAGGTCGCGGTTAAATTTTTTGTTAACAGCTGTGTAACTTCCGTCTCATTTTTTTATCATTCAGATCGTGGAGGTAGTGAGCACGGCTCCCTCTACGTTCACGAATGCCGTCACCTGGATTTCTTTCGTTCGGATCCTCATCAGGGCGATCGCCCAGCTGGTGCTTGGCACTGACTTCGTCGGCTTGGCTAAGGCCCTGGCTCAAGCCTGGCTGGCGGTAGGAAGGCCCATCATAGGCAGCTTTTCCTTCTTCGTGAAAAGCTGGTAAGGGCTAGTGACTTATGAATGGCTTTAAGTGTTGATGGACAACAACAGGCATTCTGGCCCGAACTTGCTAAGTCTCTTAGTAGTAGGAAGACTAGTGATGTTTCTTTTTCACATGTCGCTTTGTGCTAGTTACGCTTCGAGGGTAATGTATTAATTACTGAACTGCCTGTTAGTGAGCAAAATAGATGTAATGCATCTCAATACACGTCCTGGAACTCTAGAAGTACATGCATCACTTAACTACTTGTTAGTCACGAGATGAGGTCAGAGGTAATTTAAACGTTTGGTGCTCTCGTTATGAAACACAAAACGGCATGTGAGTCACAAGGATGGGTTGAGTGATTGTCTAAACGTTAGGTGCTCTCGTTATAAGAATGGGGTGAGTGATTGTCTAAACGTTAGGTGCTCTCGTTATAAGAATGGGGTGAGTGATTGTCCAAACATTAGGTGCTCTCGTTATAAAACACTAAACAGCCTGGACTGTTTCATGGGTCAGGCGAAGAGTCAGTCTTATTACAAATGTTTCTATTCGATGTACCCTCCCTGAAGCAATTGCATGGATAACCTTTCTCACCCTATACCGTGAAATTGTCTTTCAGATTTTGGCCGCGATGACGTACTCAAGGTTAGAGTTACCTGGTCATTCCTCTTTGACAATTTAATGTTACTCTCAAATTTGCACTTAATTGGTCAAGGCTAAAATACATGTAGAATGTTTGCTTAATGTTCTGGCGACTGATGCTGATGGACGTAATTATTTGTTTGTGCTGCTAAGATCCCCCTCTTCTTTGTAATTTCTTCTTCTTGCTTATAAGAAAATAAATTGAAGGAAATTGGCATAAATCTTTAAATTCCCCTTTTCTCTACTATGTCAGCTTCTTGCCTGCCCTCCTGACCAGGTTCCTTTTTGCCTCTTTTTCTTGATCAAGTCTCTTCCTTGCCTCAGTTCACGATTATTTCTCCCACGGCTTCAGTCTTCTTCCATTTCGTTTGTCCTCATCTCCTCCATCCCTCTTCGTCCCGTCATCTCCTGCATTCCATATACCAGTAGCGCACCCAGGATATTTTGAATTTGAAGGAGGAGGCAATCGAAAGCGGCGATAGGGGAGAGACCATGGCACCGTACCCCGGCCCCCTAACCTCTGTGACCACTGTTCCCCACCCACCCCCCGGTCATGTCTAACCCCTCCTTCATTCCCAGGTTTGGCTCTGTAGGTCTGAAGGCACTGGATATCCTCTCCAAGTCCTTGTTGATGGTCTAAAAAAACGTCAACTACACTTGAGGACCTCGCAACCAACGACACGTCCCATGAGTTTCTCCAGAACCAGCCCTGGCCGGTTGAGTTGGGGTGAAGGAAGAAAATACGAAATCCCTCAGAACCTGACCAAGTAGGTTGGTCTGCAGTGATGGACGAATAGATGAAGTCCTTCAGAATCAGCCCCAGCAGGTTAGACTGTAGCGATGGACGAGTTAAAAAAAATCTTCAGAGCCAGCTCTAGCAGGTTGAGCTGTAGTAGTGGTATTTATAACGTCCAAACGCGGATTAGTGAAGGAATATAGATAAGGGTTCTTCTTAGTCTAGGGAGTTTGCGCCTCATATTTTCACGGACGGCCGGAGTCAGGCAGGCGGCTAACGGGTGACTCATTCTGACGGATGGACGGACAGCTTTCGGATCATTCATAAGCTATGGTAATAAGTTATATATATATATATATATATATATATATATTATTAGGTTTTTATATGTTAATAGGTTATAGAAATAGAACGTTTACACACTACCTTTGGTATTCGCATTTCAATGCTGGGCATACTGTATTGCATTTCCAATACTTGTCCTCTGAATGTTTAGGATATTGATGACATACATTTATAAGATCATTCTTATTGATAATAAATCTAACAGTCACATAATAATTTACATGCTGTATTAAAGGTTAAAACTCTACACAGTTCCCGCATTCCCTAATGTGGATTTTTCCGGACACGTTCATGATGATTTTTTCAAGCTTGGTATCATTTCTACGTCGTTCGATATTGATCAATTTACACGTGGCATAGATTCAATTAGTGTATTGTTATTTTCTGCGTTTTTTTTTATATCAGTACCCTTCCGCTCTGTTTTACTTACTCCTGCAGTAACTCCTTCCTTCATATTTTCTGTTGCGAGCGATCGCACACATAGAAAACAATGCTATATAAACAGGTCACTGGAACATTCCTTCAAATGCGAATCACCCAAGAGTATATTTGACTCACTCGTAGCAGTCGGATGCTTGATATGGAATTTCAGGCATTGTTCTGTGTATTTCTCCAGTCGTTTATTTCATATGTATATTATATCTGTAGGTAGTTGGCGAGTTGATGTTTGTATTTTGGGTTGATGCAGCAGCTTCGTTACGAAATTCTATCCACCCCATAACGCATTATCCAGGTTTGAGCCAGATTTTTCGGTGTTCCATTGACGCGGTGTTCCAATAGCGAGAGTACCTCAACGATATGGATTTTTTGTAAGTTATCATATTGTGTTACGTATTCTTAGTAATGATCGTTTGATATGTTGAATTTTGTGTTGTTTTTGGTATTTTGAATGGTTATCTCATACAGTTATAGGAATTTTAGGGATATTTTAAGTTTGAATCTTCCATTAAGCACACTATTTCTGGCATAATTATTCGGTTATTGCATCATTTTAGTATTTTATTTGTATATACGACACTCAGTTACGATTAAACCGTGGTTACTCAAGTTAATGAGATGTTAATTCAACCCTGTTTTGGACTTGGTTGGAGAGTGATTTCATCAGATTTTGTATATACTATAGCGTGTTCAAGTAGAAGTATTCCATACCATTTACTTCAAGTTTCAGCGTATGTTGCTTGCATGTCCTGGTATCTTATTCACGTCAGTTGTTTGGTTGGTTACCTACTTTTTCCTCGTTCGTCACGGTTTTTGATGCATATTTTGGTTATGGTAGAGAATTGATCTTCTTACTTTGTTATAACTCGAGAGTTTTAGTATGTGTCTTCAGTTTTGCATGTTCTCCGTAAAGTTTACATCTTCGATGCAAGGTATTGGGTATTTTATACAATATCAGGATATATTACGTTTGTATCTACAATACAGAACATTATTTAAGGTATAATTTAGTTACATGTTGTTTATTTTTAGTGTTTTACATATCTTCTTACATTCTGGTACAATGTTTGACGTGGTTATTATAGATATAGAAGATCCCATTTGTTACAAACTCGGTCTTGCTGTTAGGTTATTGTATGATTATTATAGGACCGTTCTTCAATATTTAGGAGGAGTTAGAGGTGTCCCATAGGCAAAAGCTCGTTGTGTTTACGTGCATTTCCGATTCACTATGATGGATATCATTGTGTATTACATTTTTAATGTGATTTATAGCAGAGTAGCAACATCTTACTTGGCCATTTCTATAGCTGTTGTTGTTGTTGTATAATTTTCCACGATAATCATAGGAATGTACGTTTGAGAGGTGTAAGTCCGTACTGCATCTTTGTGGAATTTTGTCATTGAACCCTAGCAAGTGTATAGTGTAACGTTTTAGAAGACGATTTACCGGATAGAAGGGTCCTGGTGTAGAGGTGGTTTACACTCTTTGGTTGTCATTTGGAGTTCGTCCAAGTTCAACATGATTTTGTAAGTTCTTGTGGATGTCGATCTTATCTTCCGTGTGTTTGTTAGAGAGGTTATCTGACAAGCTGCTAATCGTTATGGAGATTTACTTAGGTCGTCAGTAAACAGATCCCCAGATTTTTATGGCCACTCTCTTTGGAGCTCAAGTAAGCCCCATTCTTGACCACTGTACCTGTGTTTAGATTCTTGGTTATGTCCAGGATGTGACTTAGCTCGATGTTGTTCAGAGATGACGGACTAATCAGATGCATGTTACGTACGTCTGAGGTATTGTATCGTGACTGGGTGTTACCTCTAAATTTGTTATATATTAGAGTAGATTGCTGAGAAGTGACCTAGTAAAGCATTGTAGAGTTTGTTGTTACGACACAGTGGGCTTGGATTTTTATTCTACTAGAGACATAGCAGAAGTTAGGTCTAGGAATTTGTTATAGATTTGAACGGGTATCGTAGTGAAAATAACATTCGCATTAACTCGGTGTTAAATGTCAGATATTTTTGGTATGGCTGTTAGGTTAGTATATGATTTTTCATAAACCAGATCACGTGGGAGATTGAAGTAGGATTTATCATCTGGGTGTGGTAGGATACATTGTCGGTTAGGGTAGAGTAGAGAATCTTATTTAGCTATTTCGTAGTTGCTGTTGTATGTTTTGATTGGTTATCAAAGGAATATATCTGTACTAGACATAAATTCGTCTACTTTCATAGAATGTTTGGTATAATATACGCTTATTTGGATGTAATTATCGAAAATATCGGTATGTTTTTCCTATTGACACTGGATTTGGGTTCGGTTCCATGTCGTTTTGGAGAGCTTATCTATCGGATTTGTTTATTGTGTTAGTGTTAAATTTCTTCAATAATTTATAATACATCTCAATCATCTTACCCGCTCACATGTCTTTACTAGATGCTTATTCCCGCAAGTCATACTTATACAAATGTTTGTAGGACGTTTACAGTTATTCACTTAGAAGTTATTGATTATTTCAGGCTTTGTTATGAGATTGCGGTCCAATTCAAAATATCTGACTTATTTGAGCATTAACATTATCCACTGAAGCACTTTTCACTGAAGGTTTGTGATGATGGTCGTAAATCCAACTCATCCTAACCTAGTCTAACCAAGGATTATTTTTTCCCCTGTTTTCATACTTATGTTAGGTATTTCTTCATTGATTTGAGCTTTGTTCATGTCAAATCTATCCACTTGAATCTGCAGTTTTTACCAATCTTTACCAGTTCATGTGCCTAAATATATATATTTTTTCACTTTGCTTGTTAAAAGTCCAGTAGTATCGATTAATTTCAAGTAATGGTTGTTAAAGCGTTAGCAAGTTTTATGTACGGTTTTACTGTTGCTCCTACCATTTTCGTCCATTATAACGAATATTGAATAAATCCTCTTTAACATATTTACAAGTGATCTGTTATGTAAGGTCCGCAGTTAACAAGATTTAGGATATAAACTATGTCTAAGGTACATAATTAGCGAAATATATATCAATGTACGACAACATAGATCAAATATCAATGAATGCAAAAAGGGTTGCCATACACTGCCAAATACATTCATACCTAGGCAACCTAACCTATTCTAACCAATATTCATGTATTTTTATTCAAGTTCAATGCTTATGTATGATATTGATACGTATGAAACTCTCCACTTGGGCTGTATACTTAACATATCAAAAGCAGTTTGAACACATTTCTCCAATTTGATCCAGCAAATATAGTTCTACAAATAATTAGGTTCATGAATTTTTATCGATATCTCTGTTACATGTTTGGATGAGACTCAGCAGGTAAGATCCAAGAGAACTATTTCACTTCAATTTGTTACATTTGTTTTAATTGGAACAGTTTCATGCGAAATTAGGTTCAAAGATCTAGTCATCCTAACCAATTTAATCAATAAATATATATTTCCATTTAAGTTTGATAGTTATGTATGAAATTTAGTCATTATTTTGTTAGATTTACGTATCAAATCCCATCCACACGGCTCTATTTTACTGAGTTTTTTTTAATGTCACACACCAGGTACACACATACACGCTTTGTACGCATATGCAGGGCCGGTCTCGGTACAATGATGGCGTATACAAGGGTCAATACCGGCACAGTGTAGACACACACACACACACACATTTGTATGCATATACAGAGTCGGTGAATATCTATAGTATTTAACCTCTGATCTATGATTTTTCCATCAGAACAAAGTCCCTTGTTTTCGTTACAAGATATTCAATGTGGACCAGCTTCACGTCATGTTAGGTGAAAAGAACTAATCATCTTAACCTAACCTATCCTTTTTCAACCAAGAATTACCTATTATCGATCGATTTTTCGTGCTTACATATGATACTTTTTCATCGATTTATGATATATTCATATCCATCTTCTCCACTTACCTCTACATTTTGACCTATCATTTGCAGTTTGACATGCACTTCCAATTTTGATCTAGCAATTTTCATTCATTTTCATGTACAAATTACATCGTTCGTTGTGTTTGTTACACCTTTTTTCATATGATTCTTGCTTTTACATGTTATTCACACCCATCAAAACCTATCCTAACCTAACTTCATGTATGGTATTCAGTCATTGTTATATACATATAAAGCCCTCCAAACGACTCTAAATATCATTTTACCAAATATGTTCTTTATTTCGTTGTCACTCTCAACCCATATTTGTTAGCAGAGACGCCCCATTTTCAAACTTAGATGGATTGAATGCTACAAGTAATTCATATTATTTTTGATTTGACACAATTCTTCATCACTTTAACATGTTATTCACACCCATCATAACCTAGCCTAACCTTATGTATGGTTTCCAGTCATTGATATATACATATGAACCCCTCCAGACGACTCTACATATCACTTCAACTTACATGTTATTTATTTCATTGTCACTCCCGACCCATATTAGTTCGCAGAGAAGCCTCATTTTCAAACTTGGATGAATTGAATGCTACAAGTTATTCAAATTTGTATCCAGTTTCATACAAACGGACACATGGTCTCACACTATGTTTTTCTTCTTCTACTGGCTCAACCTGTGACGACTTGCATCTATGATTTGACTATTATTTCCTATAATTTTCATATTCTTACCAATCTGTAAAACATCTAGATCAAATTACCTCGAGAAAGGTTTATGGCACGATTTCACGCCTCAAAACATATTCTTTTACGTATTTCGTCAATTCGATGTTACCTCCGACTGACACGATGTTTGCAATTCATTGCTTAACCTGTGAGTATAGGATAATATAATCCTTTTATTGAGGATTTACCTAGTTTTGTTAGTATTTATTGGCATTATGTACAGACCTTACTGGCATCATCAATCACATCTACCTCGATTGTACACCCAATCCAACTATACCCATCATCACTATATTTCAATTTCCTCTCAAAATCTTTCATATACTCTATCATAGCTTTGATGCGAATACCGAAGACTTCCGTTCCCGTGAGTCCACAAATGTATTGCTTCTTCTCCTTGAACCTCAACTATTCGAAACTTCTTCAATTCAAAGTAATTCTGAACTTCAACATTGAGAAATGTTGCATACGATCCAGATTTTTTTTTAGGTATAATTCGTTTGCCACGACATCAGCTTTATTACAGTCATGATGATGATTTTTCTACTTGGATCATATCAATTTCGAGATCTGCTCTCATAGTTCCCCTAATCTTTGTAACATACGACTGTAACGCGTCGACATCAGTTACCCAAAGCCGACTTTCTCTTTTCCTGCATCCACATATGAATGATATCTCCCACTCTTCTGATTCTTGTTAAACACATTCTGAGATAACTGATATTCTCAACACTAGTCAATATTTGTTCGATCCAACTCATATCATCTTCGAAGATTTCTTCTTCCAACACTTGTAAACAAATTTTGAGATATGAATGTTCATTTTTATTTATTCTATGACGAAACGTGTGTCTCCGCTTGATCCCTACGTATCACTGACTCCATTCTCGCTCCATTCAAAATTTAAATAAAATTTCAAATTGTGATGTGTTAACTTGGCTAATTAAGGAAGATGTTATCCCTCGAAAATTTGAAAAAAATGTATTTGAAATTTTGAAATTTAAATTTGTGTTATACATTTTTAACTCATGTAACACATACATACGCTTGAATATACACATTCACATACGTACACAGCTCTATGCACATGCACAGTTGATGACCTAGGCGAGTAATGTTAGGCCAAATGTTTTGCGAACGACCACATGTAATCAGCTTATAATAGCTAGCTGGCTACCGAGAATGGAGTCAGTGTTACGTTGAGATCAATCGGAGACACACGTTTCGTCATAGAATAAACAAAATTAAATATTCATGTCTCAAAATTTGTTAAAAAGTGTTGGAAGGAAAAATCTTCGGAAATTATAGAAGTCGGATCGAACAAATATTGACTAGTGTTGAGAATATCAGTTATCTCAGAATGAGTAAAACAAGAATCAAAAGAGTGGGAGATATCATTCATATAAGGATGCAGGAAAAAAGGAAGTTGGCTTTGGGTAACTGATGTCGACTCGTTACAGTCATATGTAACAAAGATTTGGGGAACTATGAGAGCAAATCTCGAAATTGATATTATATAAGTGGAAAAATCATCATCATGACTGTAATAAAGCTGATGTAGTTGAAAACAAATTACACCTAAGAACAAAAGAAAATCTGGGTCGTATGCAACATTTCTCAACGATGAAGTTCAGAATTACTTTGAATTGGAGAAGTTTTGAATAGTTAAGGTTCAAGAAGATGAAGCAATACATTTGTGGACTAACGGGAACGGTATAGTTGTATGTACAAGCCATGCTGTTTCAATAAAAAACGAGGTAGATGTAAATAATGCTAATAAATTTTGATAAAACTATGTAAATCCTCAATAAAATGATTATAATAACCTATACCCTAAGGTTAAGCAAAGAGTTTCAAACATCGTGTCAGTCGGAGGTAACATCGAATTGTCGAAATCAGTAGAAGAATATGTTTCAAGGCGTGAAATTGTGCCATAAACCTTTCTCGAGGTAAATGATTTAGATGTTTTACAGATTTGTAGGATATAAATCAGAGTCCGATCAGATCTTGAAACGAAGTCATCGTCAAGAATATGAAAATTATAGGAAATGATCGTCAAATCATAGATGCAAGTTAGTCAAAGGTTGTAGAGCCGAGTGGAGATATTGAAGTAGAAGAAGAAAAACATAGTGTGAGACCATGTGCCCGTTTGTATGAAACTGGATACAAATTTGAATAACTTGTAGCATTCAATTCATTCAAGTTTGAAAATGAATCCTCTCTGCTAACTGATATGGGTCGAGAGTGATAACGAAATAAATAACGTGTATAAGTGATATGTAGAGTCGTCTGGAGGGGTTCATATGTATATATAAATGAATTAATACCATACATAAGACTAGGTTAGGTTATGATGGGTGTGAATAAAATGTTAATGTGATGTAGATTTGTGTCAAATCAAAAATAATATGAATTACTTGTATCATTCAATCCGTCCATGTTTGAAAATGGGGCCTCTCTGTTAACAAATATGGGTTGAGAGTGACAACGAAATAAATAACATGTATGTTAAAGTGATATTTACAGTTGTTTGGAGATACCATACTTGAAGTTAGGTTAGGATAGGTTTTGGTGGGTGTGAATAACATGTAAATGAAAAAAGATGCAATAAACAAAGCAAACGATGTATTTTGCCTATGAAAATGGATGAAAATTGCTAGATCAAAATTGGAAGTGTATATCAAAACTGCAAATGATAGATCAAAATGTAGAGGTAAGTGGAGAAGATGGATATGAATATGTCATAAATCGATGAAAAAGTATCATATGGAAGCACGAAAAATCGATCGCTAATACCTAATTCTTGGTTTAAACGGATAGATATACCTTATATGACATGAAGCTGGTCCACATTCAATATCTTGTAACAACGGGGGACTTTCTTCTAATGGAAAAATCCTAGATCAGAGGTAAAATGCTACAGATGTTAACCGACCCTGTATATGAATACAATCGTGTGTGTGTGTGTGTGTGTCTACATTGTGCCGGTATTGACCCCTGCATACGCCGTCATTGTACCGTGACCGGCCTTGCATATGAGTACAAAGCGTGTATGTGTGTGACATTAAAAAAACTACGTGAAATAGAGCCGTGTGGAGGGGATTTGATATATACATCGCACAAAATAATGACTACATATCATACATAACTTTCAAACTTGAATGAAAATATGTAAATATTGGTTAAGCTGGTTTAATTGAATTATTACACAAATTTAGGTGTAATAATTCTCTTGGATCCTACCTGCTGAGTCTCATCCAAACATGTAACAGAGATATCGACAAAAATTATGGAATCTGAACATCTACAAAAGGTTATTTGCTGGATCAAAATGAAGAAATGTATTCAAACTGTTTTTAATATGTTAAATATACAGCCGTAGTGGAGAGTTTCCAACATATCAATAACATACATGAGCATTAAACTTGAATAAAAATACACGACTATTGGTTAGAATAGGTTAGGCTGCTTAGGTATTGATGTATTTGGCAGTGTATGGCGACTTTTTTTGCAATCATTGATATTGATCTATGTTGTCGTACATTTTTATGTATATATATACATTTCGCTAAACATGTACCTAAGACATGGTTTATATCCTAGATCTTGTTGACAGTGTCGTAACATAACAGATCTGTTTTAAATATGTTAGAGTTGATTTATTCAATTTTCGTTTTAATAGACGAAAATGGTAGGAGCAACACATCAAACATTACGAAAAAAATCTTATTCCAACAGTAAAACCGTACACAAAACTTGCTAACGCTTTAACACCCGTAACAATCACTTACATATGCGCGAAGCTTACATAAACGTTTTGAACTCGACAGTCGACTAACGATCGATCACCTAACATTACTTGTAATTAATCGATATTACTGGACTTGTAACAAGCAAGTTAATATATATATATGTGTGTATATAT
>SDVV010020865.1:0-13240 GCA_016164225.1 Gammarus roeselii | reverse complement strand
ATATTGCTGCATCAGTTCTACCACATAGCGATGGAGACTTATAACAATAATATACACCACACACAAACCAATATCTTGGAATCATCTTCCCTATCCTGCCCAGTTGTTTTCGCCCATGCCTTATCCCTGCATCCGTCGGCGGGCTGAAGTGATCGTGCACTGGCGTCTGAATTGGCCACCTTTCTCTCGCGCCTTGACGCACCGGAGGATGAGGAAAGCGTCTGACATAATCTCTCAGGAATGAGGAGAAGGTTGACAGTTGCATTATCAACACTCAAGAACGAAGAGCTCGTGAACAGTTGTATGTTTAGCACTTAAGAACGAGAGCGTGTAAAAACTTGTATTATAAGCCCACATGAATGAGGAGCTCGTGTACAGTTGAAATAATAGCGTTCAAGAATCAGAAGCTTATGAACAGTTGTGTTATGATCACTCATGAATGAGTAGGCCGTGAACAGTTGTAAATTTATCACTCAAGAACAAGGAGCTCGTGAACAGTGATATTATAAGCACTCAAGATTGAGAGCTCGTGACCAGTTGTATAATTAGCACTCAACAACAAGGAGCTTTTGAACAGTTGTGCAACTAGCACTCAGGCACAAGGAGCTTGTGAACAGTTGTTCTATTTACACTCAAGAACGAGGAGCTCGTGAACCGTTGTATTACTAGCACTCAAGGAAGAGATGCTCGTAAACAGGTGTATTAGCATAGATTAGATTAAGGAAGGAAAACGATCACGAGTGCTCATATTGTGTTGTGCTCTCTAAGGAAGGGGGGACGGGGGTAGTCAACGAAGCACACATGAACGGTAAGGACGATTTAATGGAATATGGGGTAGGGGCAAGGCGGTCGTATCCGACCGTTCTGTTTGAAACAGTTACAGCCTAGACGCGACAGCCAATACCCTCAACGGCATCATACTTTTTTCCGAGGACATGCCGATTTGTTTACGTCAGAGGTTAGAACCATGAGGCCCCTACCAAGGTATTGAGTCAAGATCGAAATGAGCATACGAGTTGGGAGATTTAAAAAAAAACGCTCAAGTTGATGAGTCCTAGGCCGTGTTACCTGCGCAGTGGTTCTTCCCCATGAGTTTGTGAAATAAGTCTTCTATGCATTTAGATTCCTTGAAGAGCCTGTGACTTCGCACGGTGAAACGACGGAGGGACCTCACCTCGGTCTACGACGGAGGGACCTCACCTCGGTCTACGACGGAGGGACCTCACCTCGGGTACGTTTATTTCATTCTAGACACTAAAGATGCATGGGCAGCTTTAGAGTCTAGACCAAAATAAGCGCACGAGTTTCTCGATTTTGAAAATGAAAACCTGCACAGAAATTGAAGAGCACCACCCCCAGTTATCTGCCTGCGCAATGACCTTCCTCGAATGTTCAGAAGAAGAATTATTTTTTGCACTAGTGGTATTTTGAATAGCCTCTGGTAGTTCAAGGTGGGATGTCGGAGAAACCTCTCCTCAAAATAGATCTGCCGTTCGCAAATCTAAGGTCTAGATCAAAACCAGCATACGAGTTATGCAATTTTAATAAGCGCCAAAGACTTGATGAACCCCTCGACAGTTACCTAAGTTGTGGTACTCCTCTATTGTTCAGAAAATAAAGTCTCCTGTACACTTGTGGTTCTCTGAAGTGCTTCCGTAATTTCAAAGTGAGACGTTGGTGGGACCTCTCCTAAGAGTAGATCTGCTCTTAGCAGGTCTAGAATCTAACTCGAGAGAGACATCCGGATAATGAAACTTGTTGTATAAAAAAGTTAGGAGAACCACAGCCAGTTACCTGGATAGTGGTCCTCCTCATGTGCTTGAACGAAGGGGTCTTCAGTGCACTGGTAGTTTCTTGAAGAGAATTTTCCATCTCAAGGCGAGATGTCAGAGATGCATCCCTAGAAATTGATTTGCACTTCTCAGTTCCTGAGTTCAATTTAAAATAAACCACAGATACATTTTTATTAAAGATAAATAACGAAGAGCTTAATCGAAAGAGAGGCACACGGTATTTAAATTTAGAGATGGCATAACACAGAAGTGCAATCGTGTCGACAAGGGGTCCTCTAGAGGAGTGTGCTCTGCTGTCTCAAGAACGGCCATCTCCATATTAGGCATGACGACGACTCGAACATATGTGGAGGTAAACAGTTATTATGTTGTTCTGCTACCTACAGCATTAAGTCCCAGACCGGATCTATGCTATTGGAAAGAAGACTGTTAAATCTCCCTGCTGCATCGATCACCGCTCTTGAACAGGATCTCCTGTGGAGGTCAGAGTGATGTTAGATGTTGGGGTTCTTTTGAGACGTCGGAGAGACCTGTACTATGAATAAATCTAGAGCATAGATCGAAATAGGAATACTAGTTAGAAATTTTTGATAAGCACAAAAAATGAGGAACACCACACCCAGCTTCCTGGATATTGGTCCTCCCACGAGTGTTTGGAAGAATAAGTCTATCACGCACTTGTTGTTCTTTGTAGAGCAATTCGCATTACAAGGTGAAATGTCATAGAGGTATCTCCTAGGAAAAGAGTTGCACTTGGCAGCTCCTAAGTTTAACTAAAAGAAGCACAGAAAAATAAATAATTTTTCTATTCAATAACGCATAATTTAGTCGAAAGTAAGGCACATAATGTTTACATTTCATAATCGCACAACACAGACAGTCTTATCGTGTCGGCAGAGTCCCTCCATAGGAAGATACACACTACCTCAACTATGGTCATCTCAATGTCAGGCATGACCACGACTTGAACATCTGTCGGCGGGCGATTAATAGCCTGGGTTGCCTCGGATCTGAGCTCCAGGAAGGATAACTATTAGTTCTCTCCTTCACTGACCACCACCTGCTGTACATAAAATTATATTGTTTGTGTTTTATGTTTTCTTATTCCATCCTGACACAAGAAGAAAATAAGAGAAAAAAATAGATCGAAGATATCCCTCCTAATCTACGCCGCCTCGTTGAGTTGGTTCTCCTCTGGTGCGGTTTCAATTCCCGGATACCACAGTCCTGCATCTGCCTGTTTCTGCTCAGGGTTAAGAGCAGCAGATGGCCTATCAGGCTGAAAAGAATTGGAGGCCTTGATTAGGGCTTAGGGGTGATAGCGAGTTGGCGTTGCGGGCTCTCACCCATTACGAGTGGCCCCGACGTGGGCTTCGGGGTGGGTGTGAGTTGCCATAACCACTCTCGCCCTGTACATCACGGTAGGAATGGTAATCGTACCAAGATGGACAATAAAAATGGTAATAAAAATAACTTTCTTTATCGTTCTATCGAGAGCCGAGTCTTTTTCTGTATAATAATAATGTTAATAATAATGTAATGGTATTGATCTCGACAGCTCCTAAGGAAATCTTCCGTTCTCAGTGGTGACCGTTCCACGGATCCCAGTGTATGTCGAGTGTAGCGCGAACGCATTCACGGATTCATTACCAGCCCCTCATTTGGTGGGTTCATTACCAGCCACCTCATTTGGTGGGTTCATTACCAGCCACCTCATTTGGTGGGTTGTGCCAAATCCGGGAGATTGCAACCGAGGAAATTGTTGCTCTATAGTCGTAGGTAAGCAATTTTCGGCGAGTTTCGCCCCGTCATTCCTGGTACGATTGTTGCGGTCCCAGTCGAGGACACCGACGGGACTCACATTATTGAATGACCAAGTTTTTGGGAGCTACATTGTTGAATCCCTTCAAGTTATTTTATTCCTAGCACTTACAAACAAGGAGCTCTTGAACAGCAGTATTTTAACTCTCAAAACAAGAATCTCGTGAACAGTTGTATTGTTAACCTTCATGAACGAAGAACTCGTGAACAGTTGTATTGTTAACCTTCATGAACGAAGAACTCGTGAACAGTTGTATTGTTAACCTTCATGAACGAAGAACTCGTGAATAGTTGTATTGTTAACCTTCATGAACGAAGAACTCGTGAACAGTTGTATTGTTAACCTTCATGAACAAAGAACTCGTGAACAGTTGTATTGTTAACCTTCATGAACGAAGAACTCGTGAACAGTTGTATTGTTAACCTTCATGAACGAAGAACTCGTGAACAGTTGTATTGTTAACCTTCAAGATCGAAGAACTCGTGAACAGTTGTATTGTTAACCTTCAAGATCGAAGAACTCGTGAACAGTTGTATTATCAACCATCAAGAGCGAGGAGCTCGTGAACAGGTGTATTGAATATGAGAGAAGTGAAATGTATTAGTTTTCATAACATTGTTCTAATTGCAAAATGAATTCCAGATACTTTCGTTCATGATATATAATGAATCTACTGCTTTGTTCTCAATGTTTTATAATTCAACCCTCGAATTCTTCTGAAGTATAATTGACATGGAAATAACTGTTAATTTTGGAAACTATCTCTCGCCCCCTTGGGAAGCTTTGTAAGTCTGGCACTAGAAAACAACGTTCATTTGGATCAGCAAAACACTTCTTTGCTCTTAGATTGCCTCATTCAAATAAAAAACTATTTCATGGAACACCTCCTTCGTCAGGAGATAATCTATTTACAGATATCAAAATGCAGTTAACTTCAGTCGAACACAATTTCAATCCATAAACCTGCGCGTATGTGGGGGAGGGGCACCTAGAACGATGGTCAGGTATCTCATCAGCATATATTAGTCCACATGAGAAGGTATACCGTAGCCACATCCGAGAGGGGGCTCCGAATTAGAAACATCAGAAATGCATTTGCGGATTGTTCGTGTTGTAAATCGTCTCTACCATCAATCCATTTTTTTTTTTTTTCTCCTCATGAATTTCGTAATATACGTTGGGACGGGAAGAATTGACAACGGTTCACTGAAGAAGGAAATTATAACAAAACAGTCGAGCAGGTTTTATTCCTTCGTTTCTACTCTTGCAAGCCTCCTGATTACACGCCATGAAAAAACATCGGGTGTGAAGATCTCTATTTGCTGGGTGGTAGATGGTGGAGCAGAGTGGACACGTTCTTAAAGTATAGTATCAAGAACATTTCGAATTGTATCAATCAAGGAAGTGTTTAATTTAAATCAGTATCTGTTGCAGCGACAATAAAATGATCAGAAAATGTTCCTGTCATCCATGAAAATGGTTACCCCTTCTTTCCATGACTAAATTCGCTCGTTTTGCTTGGTAAAAAACGCATTCGAACGAAAATACGTGCACAAAACCGCTTTGTACACAAACGAACGCAACACGCGTCGATACAATTATTGGCTTGCTAATTTAGTGATGTTTCCTTTTTGTATTGTTCTAACTTGCGTTCTCCGGAAGGTAATTATCTCTCATAAAGGGGCTCGTATCTCGCTAGCAAGGAGGAGGGGCTCGTAGCTCGGTGGTTAGGCGGAAATTACGAGACCATTAGCTCATGGTCATTAATACAGGAGGAGCTTTAGCAGCCTTGCACGATGGCCGGCAGTAACCTTGGAGTGCCTTATGAAGAGAGTTTACCTTTATGAATCCTAACTGGGAACGGTTATTCCCCCCGGTTAAAGTATTGGTTGTAGATGTAGGCACTTTGCAATTGCGGTTTAATTATTCTTGCTTGCTGTTCCCTGGATCAATATGAGCATTTTCTATCCATTCATGATGCAGCTATAGTGCAGAAACATGGATGCCTAAATTGAAATATATTAACAACGACCCTTTGTAATTTATTATCCAGGTCATACAGGCCCCTAAATATTGTTCCTGTGAGCGTGGCTCCCTCGTGCGTTCCCAGCCTAGACTTGAGATGGGGTGGGTCATGCTGACTGTCTGGGGAGGTTTAAATATTCATCTAATGGCCAACTTATGGCCCGTTACTTGCAGGTTCATAGTTGGCATCTTCAGCATGTAAACCACTCCTGTTCAGGAACAGTCTCAAGTCGGTGTAAAGGTTGAGAAAGCGCTACGATAAGTCCCCCGCCATCCAAGGTCCCCGGGCGGTTGTCACCCAGGTGAGTGATGTGGCCCAAAAGTGGAGACGTGCTCCTAGAGGAAACAAAGAGGAAGCCCAGAGGAGATTTTATCGGTTGCAAGCCCAGAAGTGAAAACGGACCAGTGGAGACAAAGTTGCATGCATCGGAGCCCCTTTCAAGCCCAGAGGTGGAGCCGAGGTAGGAGACTTGTTCCGAAGGCCAATCCCTGAGAGGAAGCCCAGAAGAAGCCCTCGATTTTATTTTATATCAGAGGCCAGTATCCCGGAGGTCCAAAAGCAGTGGTTGGCAGGTGCAGAATAGGTCGAAGCGGGCTCCACGACCTTGCCTTTTGAACAGCTTGGGTGGGCATTTGGCCATCGCTTACACTCCTTATAATATGTCACGTTTCATGGCTGGAAATGCATGTTCGTTGCCATCATTTCTCACTGTCCTCCCAAGGGGTGTACTCCCCATGCACCAACTATCGGGCGGCTAGATCATTTTCCCCTGTACAAAGTCCTTCCCCAGCATTGTTCAAAACCCGGCTCCTTAACGACCGGTCTTTGAGGAGTTATTGTCAGGGAGGTTTGGGTGGCGTTAAATAATTCGAGGGACTTTACGGCAGCATCGCTCATGACGGAATAATTGGGCCCTGGGATACGGACTTGGCCTTGAAGTATGTTACGGCCAGCGTTAAAATGGACACATCCCAAGCTCAGTTGAGAAAGGACAATGCTCTCAATTTATTACAAATGCAAAGTAAAATCATGTGTTTGTCAATGGATAATCCAAAAAATAAACATTAATGGTGGAAGTATAACGTATTTACTCTATATAATCAGATGAGTTATTCGCCTTAATCATGATAGAACAGTGAATGAAGAACTGCTATTACTTTGATCTAACATTGATTAGGTAATGGCATGACATCCTTGACTTGACTCCACATCAAGCTCGCAAGAATAATGAGAAGATTTTTTTAGATTAACATTTGTTTGGGTACAACAAAATGATTTTGATAGCTTACTAATTATTTATTTCATTTAAATAATCAAATGATTCATAAATATTCATCGCAGGATAGTGAAATGTATCACACTCCTTGTGTTCAATGTTAGTTTCCAATTTCGACCGCCTCGAGTCAGTAAGTTCTCTCCGGCTCGCCGTTCCGCCCTGTGAGTCAAGCGTTTATCATCGATGGTGCAATAAATCGCCCTGGCCTTATTGAGCGCTTCAGCGCTGTACTCAAGAGCCAGTAATTTGGGTCGTCGCCGCCGGTGGAACGACGATAGGTTTTTTCAGGACAGAGATAAGAATGTTAACGACCTCAACCATGTGATATTTGAGGCATAGATTTCGGTTACTGTTTTCAATTTTTCTTTCTGAAAATACAAATTGTTTGGGACTATAATTTTAGACTAAGGGGCACGAAGTTGGTGCGGGTAATGAATTGTTCATATTTGAATCATACGTTAGTGAGATTGCATCCTAAGACTTAGTCTAAAAACATTATCTAAGGATATTCTTTCTATATCCATTTCATCTGCATATTATTCATGTCGTGCACCTATAATAACTCTTCTTATCCGAAATTTAATTAGTTTGATTCTCTCTCATCCATCATTTGAGAACAACATGACGGCCTACATAATCATATGACATTTTTTTTTTAAACTTCTCTCAGTCATCCTTCGTCCCTTAACAAACCTATCCCAACATCTTCATAGAATTTCATTTCGACAACCTCCCCCCCTTTCCCACCAGGATTTTCCTCCAATAAAATCGTCGGAAGCAATCATGCGACATCCCCGGATTTCGATGATGTTGGAATGCATTTTGTCAGCAATCTTTAATTTTGGAAGCCAAAATTGCCAGACACTTAGGAACGAACTGAACCACTTCGTCTTCCCAAAGGGAAGACGAAGTGGTTTGAAACCACGAAGTGGTTTCGTCCTTACATCAAAGGACGAAACCGATGAGGCCATATGGGTTCCGGCCGAATTAGTTTGATGGAGGGATTAAGAGGTTCAACGCGATATCTTTCCAAGGTAAGTTAAGAAACGCTGTCCTGACTTTGGCCGTGTCTAGTGGCTTTTTAAATACAATAAATATCAAGCAAAATGAATGAATTACAGATACACATTTATTGTGAATGACCTGACAACATGAGAGAGGATCAACAAAGAATGGTCACGATTTAATCTGGAACAAATTCTTCAAGTGTCGATGCTCGTTAAATCGCATACTCAAGGTATATTCAGGACTTAACTTCAACACGGGCTCCCTCTATCGTTTATCGATCATTGCCTGGGGAAGCGCATCCGAGTCGCTCGCAGCAACTTCTCGGTCTTGAACCACTGCGATCAGTCAAAAATTGTTCGCGGCGCAGAAAGTCCATGGCGAACGCTAATGTTATTAGTCTGATTAAATATTGGTACCTTGAATAAAATTAAAACTTTCCTCTTTCTACGGTAATTGGCCAACTTTTCTCCCGACATTATCGAACTGGCAAGTCAAAATTAAATTTTATACATGAGGGAGGGACGGTAGCTGATCGACAAAAAAAATCCAGAAAAGATCCGCATCGTAAAGTTTATGTAAATTAGTTTCGCAAACACAGCAACTGGAAAAACGCACTATCCGACCAAAACACATACATTTTTTCAACTTTCATGCAAAAATTTTGAGCAATTAACATAATGAGACCTGGACAAATGCCACACTAGATGTCAAGTTAAACAAAAATAAATAATAATTATTAAACATTACAATAACTTGCGTTCGTAATTGCTTCAAGTGTTGATCAAATATCTTGAAACTAAATTTAGTTTTGAAATGGAGAAATAATTTGTCATCAAAAATGTAATTTTATCAAAAAGATTTCAATGATATTTCATGTTTCTTTTTTCAAATCCATGTTGATATTATTTCAATATTCGCAAATAGTCTCGTGTGATTATGTATGATGGTTTTATTTTTCAATTATTCTCTAATTCATTCACAAGTTTGGTAATTTAAAATTGATGAAGTCCTACGCAATCGCGCACAGATGATCCACATGTTAACTTCTGCCAATGACTAAAATTGTTCAATAATATTTATGCGATTTCAGAATTTATGAAATAATGAATTTGAATCTTGGCATCACCACTTTGTAATTAACTTGCTAAGTAACCATGAACGTTCTGACGGATAAATAAGGTAAAATAAGTGATGATAAAACGCCTTGCCGCATTAGATGGCAAACTAATTTTTATTTGGCGTGACATAACAATCAAATTATTTGTTTCTCTATTAAAAATGTACAAATGCGTAATTACTGCATAGTGAAAGATGATTTAAAACCAACTATCCATCTGAACTATCTTTCCCACAGCGTTTTTTTTGTCAAAGGCCTAAAATAAGGTTTTGCTTTGCCCCTTTTTTCGCCTTACACCACTTGGAAGGAAATTCGTGACGCTTCACGAGGCCAAATGTCCTCGGTAAGCACTTTCTTCTTACTATCGGTGGCCGTTCTTTACTCAGAGGTTGAGCCTCGTCTTTGCAGTGAGATCTGATCACCGACAAACTGCCGAGTCTTAAGGAAGCTGAAAAGTACCCAGCTTAGACAGCGAGAGAAACAACTCGAGTTGGAGATACATGAGGAAAAGCGAGTTCTTGAAGAATCTGAGTCACATAGCGGGCTGTCAAACATGTATAAAAGAAAGAGTTTGAAGGTATAATATAGATAATTTGTTCACATTGCAGAATAGGATGGGTCGTCGACCTCAAAATTTTAAATGAGCGATAATTCCAAACATCTCAGACTAAACTTATTTGCCGATATTTTTCCAAATCCAGTTAAAAAAAGGCACCAGTATAATAATTCAGTGTGACGTATTGTGCGCTGCTCATAGCAACACGAGTCTTCGCGTAATAGCGACACATAGTTTTTCTATAGTGCTGATTATGACCGTTGTATTACAATCACGTGGCCATACTATGAAGTGACAGGTAATGACAGTCAGTAGTGTTCAGATTGCAGACATTGACTATTGGTACGATCAAGATGATGTCACGCGCGATGGACAGCTGCATCTTAGAAGTACAGTATTGCTCCGCAGTCATGAATCATTTAAACTTGACATGGGCAGAAAGTGCTAAAGTAGCATGTCGGGGTATAAATGCCCGTCGGGGCATAAAGGAGAAAATGCTCATCTTGGCATTTGTGACACACGTCGATTTTGTATTACATCGAAGTTAACGTGTTGCAAATAATTTCAGGTGAATTTGAAATTTTCTGACACCCGACACCCAGTTACTTATTCAAATCCGATGTCTAGTAAATTGGTTATATTAAGAAACGTCTAAGCCTAATAGTCACAAATCTTGACCAAACTATTCAATTTACAGCGCTGAGAGGAAAGAGATTATTGACCTCGATGATTCAAGGCAATGTAAATATCGTTTTTGAGTGGCCACATTTATGTACTCATGTTGATAACCTGAGTTTGAGTTGTTCATTCATAATCACCAGATAATAGGCAGGAAATGAACAACATAATGGTATCATATTCACCAGATAATAGGCAGGAAATGAATAACATGAAGGTTTCATGCATCTGATTATTTAGGTAACACTGTTCGAATAAAACAATAAAACTCGTCAGCCGGACGGCTCGGTTATCCAAAGCAATAGTTTGAGAACATTACTCAGGAAACCAATCATAACAAAAATGAAACACACATTCTAAAGGAATAGCTACAACATTATTATAACATAGGTGTAATGGACAATTTTTTTTGTAATTAACCTTTTTTCAATTCTACTATCCAATGCAGCCTCTCAGAGACATGGTATATTATTGCTAAGATGACCTGCTATGCTCATAATAATAGTCTAGTGGCAATTAGCATTAATTATTATTGCTAAGATGACCTGCTATGCTCATAATAATAGTCTAGTGGCAATTAACATTAATTATTATTGCTAAGATGACCTGCTATGCTCATAATAATAGTCTAGTGGCAATTAGCATTAATTATTATTGCTAAGATGACCTGCTATGCTCATAATAATAGTCTAGTGGCAATTAGCATTAATTATTATTGCTAAGATGACCTGCTATGCTCATAATAATAGTCTAGTGGCAATTAACATTAATTCACGGCTATTGCATGGGCTCTCTTCCTGCCGCCATATTGCAACCGTGCACTGGCATTTCTCTGAAATTTAATTCCTTAATGTATCGGGTATGATTCAAATTGAGTATCAAAAAAGTTGGTAAAATAATTAACCGCCCTTAAGTTTGATATATAATACTGACATCGAATGATGATGATAACAGCACATCCTAAGGATAGCCGTCAAATAAACTCCGGTCATCGATAAAAAAGAAGCAGAATTACTAGAAACGTTATTTCGATTTCATTAGTTCGTCGTTGGTGTTTCATTTTCATTTCATATAACACTTGAAGGTTATTGGTTAGCAATGTCTGTATCTATAGTTAATTTATACATTATAGATGGCGGATACCACACGACTAGAATTTAGTTAATTTTACGGGAATATCAAGCATTATTCAAGATTTTTTTAAATGTAAAAAAAAATTAGATTAGATTACAGTGACGGGGCAACGAGAAAACACCTACTGAATACATTCTCACTTTCAGGTTGTAAGGATCCGTACAATGACGAGAAATGATCGAATTGACATGAAATTTTGTTCGAAACATTCACCATAAATTTCAATACATTTTTTGATCATCAACCGATGTCTGTGAAATAAATAATGTAAAAAATCACATCACATTTCAAATTTGAATAAATTATTTCATGATTCAAGATTTATATATTTTTAAGTTACTTTGACAGGTTAAAAGAATAACAGAAATATCACATTACGCAGATAGTATGTTTCAAGTCTTTGTCAGCGTGAGCTTTTCTAAAGACCACTTAGCTACTTTAATACGTCCTTAGGAAGAGTGGTGAATAAATGTATTTTTTCATTTTACCAATCGATGGATATTATAGGACGACATTCGCTCTTCTCCCTTGTTCAACAAGTACAATAAGTTAGGTCAACAGACATTGCAATATGTTGGTATAAACGGACTTTTGATGAAGAACCGAGTGTATAAACGGCCAACATGGGATTGCATACTCCATTTTCGCACGAAATAACTGGGGTACGAATGACTAATATGGAACTGATTCCACAGTTAACATGACAGGTCGCATAAGCGCAGGAAAAAATGCATTTCAACGAGCGCTCAAACTGAGGCTGACATTTGAACAGGCTACAAAATGTAAAAGATAACAAAAAAATGTGAGTACATGAAACAGAAAAGAATTCATTGATGCAACGCGATTAGGAAAGGATGCCGAACAATAACATTTAGTAGCGATGGTAAATTGCATAAATTATAAAAGAAGTGTTTTCATGTATTTACTACATGACTAGCATGTTAGCACAACTGAATTGCAGGAATATTATCTTAAATCTAGAATGATTATGAAAAGTGCAGCGTACAGCTTGTGAGTTGAAGGAGCATGTTGAAATATGTTGTACAACTAAAAAGGTTTATCGCACAATGAGAAGTTTCATTATGGAAGAAATCCCCGCCAGGAACTATTTTCACAGAGATCAATGGCTGAGGGGAATTACAAATAAAGATAGGCAAGTTACTGCGACGACGCCAAAAAATAAATGATTGAGGGGATGGCCGGTGCCGGTGACGAGGCGTTTCTGTGGTTGGACGAAAATATAGTTTCAGTTTCAACGGTTTTCTATTCAGAATGGCAGATTGTACGATTCTTCGACTGATAACATCCCTGCTAACAGCCGAATGCATTCTGGTCGCCAAAACCTCCATGGGGTCAGTGAACAGGGGTGCTGTGAATTCAGAGGGGTCCAAGACTCTTCAAGTCTCTTAAAGTGAAAAGTGTTCTTTATATCGAACTATTGGAAAAGAAATTGCTACCGCAGCTAGAGGACACGTTTTGGGGTCAATTATACAATTGCATCCAGGACGGATTTTCTGCCCTTATTGCGACTTAAATAAAAACAGGTTTGCCGCGTGGATTTTTCCATTTGGTCAGTTTTCGAATAGAATGTTTGTAGAGAAGGCCACAGAAACAGCCTGGTCAATATTATGCCCTGCTGATTGAGGGCAATATTGAAGTCGTGAGGTCTAGGGGCGGTCAAATCGAGTAATTTGTACTGGTTGTCGTGAGGTCTTGGGGCGGTCAAATCGAGTAATTTGTACTTGGCTGTTGTGAGGTCTTGGGGCGGTCAAATCGAGTAATTTGTACTTGGTTGTTGTGAGGTCTTGGGGCGGTCAAATCGAGTAATTT